>JAMKCH010023162.1:0-20365 GCA_023653785.1 Ophioderma brevispina
CAACTTGCCAAAACTCCCACCAAAATGTCATCTTATTTTATCCATTCCCATACCTTTTACATGGGATATTTCCTCTTGACTGCCCTTTCCTTTTTAAGGGAATTTTTTTTTAATATTATATTTATGGGAATTCTTCAATCTTATGTTGTTTTGTTTTTAGATTATATTTGAAATGTAAAACTTAGCTAAAGGAAAAACTATTTTATTTTGTAAAGGTTATATATGCACATCAATAGGCAAAGTATATACACCACTGAAGAGAACATGTTTTTCATCGCGTTTCTTTCCTTTTTTAAAGGTTTTCTAGAGACTATTTTTGGGGGGGGGGGGAGGGGAGGAGGATTGGTTCAAGAAAAAAAATCGGCCGTAAAATAAAGGGTCTAAACAGCAATCAAAAAAGGAATTTCCGCGTGGCGGTTATTTTTTCTGATTAAAAAAACGCATAAGCGCTTAGGGTTTTGGCATGTAGGAAGCCGAGGAATGCTTCTTTTTTCTGGCTATAAGCGCTATGCGGTGTTGGTTTTAATCAAACAGTATTGCGCGACGTGGAAAAGTCTGTTTATTGCATTTTTTAGACGACTTTATTTTTCGTCTACTTCGTGGCCGTTTTTCTTATCTTGACTAATTAAAAAAAAGAAATGCCACTAAAAATGTGATTTTATGCCTATGGCGAGTGGGAAACTGAGACGAACCTTTCTTCTCGGCCTAAGCTCATATTGGATTGAGGTAGTTAATCTCAGGATATATAACAGGATTTTTTTTTTTTTGGGGGGGGGGGGGGCGGATTTGTCGAAATTTTTTAATGTGCAGACTTTGACCACGGTGGTGATTTCCGCGAAAGTGGAGCCCGTTCACCAAATTGTCGACTTTTAGACAAAATGTGATCGCTTTTGAATTTCTCAATCTTCAAAGAACATTTTTGGATAACCCAATTTCTCTGATGATTATCAAAATGATTTTAAAGTTTATTTTTTTTAAATTAACAGAGTAATTTTACTCCAAAAATCTTTCAAGGTGCTTGAAAAATTTAACTCTTTTGGAGGTGAAGTGACGTGGAGCCCTGTAAAAGTGAAATTCACTCTGATTTTAGAGAGTCTGGGATCACCGTCGCCGTAGGATTTCCAAATTCCCCCCCATATCAATCCACTTTGCCCGTTAGTATATATAAAGTGTTTTATTTTGATGAATGACCTGTACCCCGTCTGAACAGATTCATGGCAATATTTGAATCCGTTTTGATATGAGAGCTGGAAAACGTGATTATGTAAATCATAGAATCCTTTATTAAAGTTAATATGGATTTTTTTCGCTTTTAACTTTGAGTAAATGAGGAAAATGGTAGCTTTTCCCAGACAATTGACAAACTTCGTAAAAAAATCTGGGGTGGGGAGGGGGGATATTAGAGATCATGCCGTGACCTTAAAGGGGGATGGGCCGATTTTAAGGATATGAAGTTTTTATCTTGATAGATTGACCTTCACTCCAAAACCCCATCGTAAAGTTTCGCGCCGATATTTCAATCCGTTTTGATGCGAGAGCTAAAAAACGTGATTTTGTAAGGCAGATAGAAGTACTGTAAAATTAATATTGGTACGACCAAATGGGGTTACATTTTCATCATAACTTTCCCAAACCAAACATCTTTGGCTCTAAGATTTCACAGGGTAATGAGAAAATAGTAGTTTGCTTCTCGCGTACCAAAAATGTTAACCACTGCCCGCTAAAATCATGGGGCTTCTGGGGACGAGGTATCCAGCGATCGGGCCATGGAACCTTTTAAACCAATACAGTTATCGGAAAGGGGTAGTAAATTCAATGATGTTTAATTGGCCCTACCTTTAGGAGTGAAAGACACAATCCATTTTCTACAAATAAATACCAATAAAAAAATAAAAAAAAAAAAATTGTGGATTGGATTGGGACTTGTATCGAGCACTAACACAATTTTACACAAATAATGTCATAATTATTAGCCACCATCAATAAGGGGCCCTCCCTCCTAGTTTCAGTCGAAATAGGTTGGTCAGCGTTTTCAACCTTTGCGGGTAAATAAATCCATCCGAATTGATAATATAAGGAAACTGGTGAATTTTGCATAATGACGATATTAAATAATTTTTGTCCAAAAACTTAAGTTGAGTATTACGCTTTTTAGACGTTCTTAAATGGATAAGCCTAAAACAGATTTGTTTTTGTGTACAATCAAGGTAAACTTTGTATAACAATGACCCGGAGTAGGTGCAGGGCTTAGGTTTCAACAAATGAAACCCAAGAAGTCACAGAGTTGTGTATAAAATTTCTCTGTAAACCATTTAAAAAACGGGTCACGACCACCTATTTATGCATTAATTTATAACAATTGACATTATTTATGTAAGGTGACAAATGTTTCGATTTTAGTAGTATATAAAGGTTTACTATTAAACAAAAATCTTTTGGATGAAAATGAGGGGTACCATAGTTGCATCTGCAAACATAGGCGGAGAAAGCGGGGGGGTGGTGGGGTCGTGGAGTCTCCCTCCTAAAGCTAACAATCAACCTCTGTCCTAAAAATGTGTGAAGAGTCACATGTTACGCGTGTTAAATGCACCATTCCAGCAGCCATGGCTACAAATCTCAGTAAATAAAACGTTTTTTTTTTTCAGACTTGGGGGCATATGGCTTTACTGCCAATTAAAAGTATGCAAAAAAATAGTATTAGAATAATTTCCATATCTATACACTTCGGCCTACGTATCAATGCAAAAAAATTATGCTAATATATTGTATAGCATTAATTTACCAGAATTACAACTTCAGCTACGTATTATATTGAAATAACAGTTTAGTTATGAAGCAAATTCCTAGGCCTATAGCTACCTTTACCTTTTTTACACATTCAATGTAACCGTAAGTGTTTAGATTTTGTCACAGTCTTTAAGCGCGCCTAGAACGCGTCAACAAAAACAGCAAACATCAAAAATACTTTTGTCAAAAGGGGGGTATTTTAACCTTAGACCACTGGCTCCATAAACATAAAAAGCATGGAAATCCAGCATCGTTTCTCCATTATATCTCTCTAAATGCAAAAGAGTGAATTTACTCTTTTAGAGTGACCTTACATAGGGCCCACTCTGAAAAGAGTGAAATTTCAACCTTCAAAGGAACATTTTTGGGTCAAATTTTATCTTGATAATGAAAATGATATCTTTTATCATTTGTTTAATTATAAAGCGTTAAATTTAGCCAAAAAGTATTCTTTGAAAGGTGTGAATTTCACTCTTTTCAGAGTGGTCCCTGAAGTCACTCTAAAAGAGTGAAATTCACCCTTTTGCATTTACAGAGGCTAGCATTATAACTTTCTAACGTGAACGCCTTAACGCGTTTTAAACCCTGTCTAATTATAGCGAGGAGGCAGAATATCATAGGGGCCTTATTTAAGGTGTTTGTTCCGTTTTACTCCCATTACATAAAAGATTTGACACCTTTGGTAGTTTAGTATTAGAGGACCTTCTACATCAATGTGAGGTAGGTAGTACTCTCAAATTGTGGTATACTTTTTTAATATGGGGCCATTTTAAGTTTACACAGTGGGTCAAACTTTTAAAATGCCCCAATCATGTTGAAATGTATGCCACATTGCCATCTAATCATAAGGATTCCAAAAATGTCTAGTTTTGTACCACCTACACCATTGGTTTTGGAGTTATAAGGTAAATGGCTAAAATTGGTAAAAAAAAAGCTCAATTGCAATTTGTACAGGGGTCACATTAAAAGTTAATCGGATTATATTTTCAATAAATTGCAAGTTTTTGCCTGAGGTTAGAGGCTCCATAAAAGGTATAGGTTGTATTATGTTAAAATGTCTTACTATACGGATATCAAGGGTCAAAGAAGATCACACCAATTGGGGTATGTTGACCTATGACTATCTTGTCCCATAACATGGTACTATGCATTGCAGATGGGTACAAACTATTCCTTATTTTGACTCATGAAGTTAGATGAACAACTTCTATCATTTTCAACAACATGGAGAAACTTCCGATTTTGACCCATGTACAAATTAGGAACTTGACAATTTCTTTTTACAATTTTAGCCATTTTACCCTATAACTCCAAAACCATTGGTCATAGTTGGTACAAACTATACAGTTTTGGAAATCCTTATGACTAGACGGACAATAGGCATACATTTCAAACATGATGGAGCATTTTAAAAGTTTGACCCTGTGTAAAATTAATTGGCCCCTATTGATAAAGTGACACCACAATTTGAGGTACTACCTACTAGAATTGATCTAGGGGTCCATATAACTACCAAAGGTGTCAAACCTTTTCTGTAGTGAGGGTGTAAACGATGATGTTTGACCTGGGTTCTAGCTCCTCCACTAAATGTGCCACAACGGCATTTAGAAGCTACACTAGTGATGGTGTTTATGTGTATAAAACATAAAAACGTCATGCAATGGCGCGTCATTAGAATGTAAACACATAAACGTCATTTATGGAGATGTGTTTAGAATCTTTAAACATCCTGAACACCTAAATGTTCAGGAATTAAATGCTTGGACATGTCTCAAAAGTGAGACAAAATAGTGTTTAGATACGTGTTCAGACCCAGAACACATGGATTTACAGTGTTGAAAACAACATTGAATATAAATAACATATTTTATATTTACATGCATCGCATAGACCTATAGCACCATTCTATTCCTACGCAATAATGATAATGTGACATTGTATACAGTGGCGTAGCCAGGTGTGGGCAGAGGGAGAAGACTGCCCCCTCTGAAAAAATGAGGGGAAATCGGGAAACAAAAGACTGATATTCATGTTAAATCAGCCCTTTTTCGGACTCTTTTGCTCTGCGACCGGGAATTTTTTGCCTGTGATCGGGACATTTGTTGCACCTACTGGGAAAATGCCCCCTTGGAACCACCGGGCTGGCTACGGGCCTGATTGTATATGCGTAATATTTCAGTTAATAGATCGCACATTAATCGCTGGCTACTTATATATGATAGTGCTATTAAAATATATATATTTAGATTATTGAGTATTATGTTAATATGGCCCCAAAACACAACAATAATTATTTTTCAAATTTACTCCAGATTAGGCTAATGTTAGGAAATTGGTGTTTGCCGTTAACTTTGTCGCAATTATTAAATTTTGACATGTTTAAGGTGCCCCACCGATTACAATATACAATTTTCTGTGTTTCATACGAAAAGCCATCACCAACTTATCTTGATTCCAAAATTTCATTTGAATCCGACACACCATTTTAACGCGAACAGTATAATTGTGAATATATACGGATTATTGAATATACAAATAATTTTACCGTGGACAAGCCATATTATTGCTTGTATCATTGTAATGGGATAGAGTTCAACCAAAATAGTTTGCAGAGGAAATGAGAAAAATACAAGGTTTTTATTAAAAGCAAAATCTTGGCTTTGATGGGGTGAGTGGTGGGGTCGAGGCTGAGGATCGCGTGGTACCCTGTAGCAAGTCTTATTGTTCCCGTGCCCAGGCCAAACGTCCGGTATGGAGAAATCCGGAGCATGTTTATTCATCTTTTTCGGCAGATTTCTCCCATTTTTCAAAGATTCTACTCCCTTTCCACCTCTTACTCTAAGAAAAAAGTGCTAAAGAGGTTCTAAACTTGTCCTCTAATGAACCTTTTGTGGCCGGTTCTCAATTTTTTAAGAACCGTTTTTGAGGGTTCCATTCTTGAGCGTTCCATATAGAAGACAAAAAAGGTTCTAATACGCATTTTTGTTTAGTGTGTACGAGTTACTTTAACAATTTGTTTGCTTGGTTTATTGTTTGTTTGCCTTTTAGAAATTATTTCCTATCATTCTTCATGATATAATATTTTGGACTAATTGTTTCATTTGAAAGGCATCATTGAAATCCTTGATACTAGAATTTCATTGTCAGTTTCACGACTTGAAATATTCTATAAACGTTAATCTTAATATAGCCCTACTGTTAATAGATTTAGTTATTTTTTTATAAAGTGATGGTTTGAAGGAATATATGCACGTACATTGTTCATATAGACTAGACGAGATTCTCAAAAAGATGCTTAATTGAGGAAGTACAGGCATTTTTTAGTAGAAGCATTTCAAATAACTTTTCTAGACTGACTTTTTGTGCTGATTACGAAAATGCCGGTTGCTTTGCTGAATTTTGAGTGCAACGGGGTCAAAATGTAAAAAAAAATCAAAATGGCCGCCAAATGCAACATATTTCATATTTATTTTTATAAATTAATGTATATCTACTTCTAAGAGTTATCCGACTTACTTTTATATACTGTCCCTTGAAGCTGAACATATTTCCGATAACTTGCCAGCATAAATTCTTTCCCCATGAGCCGAAATTGGAGAAAATTCAAAATGGCCGCCAAAATACTGATGTAATAAGATGAAAAATACATACTTCCTCAAATGTGAATTTTTATTCAAAATTTATTTCATAAAGAAACAAGGACAGGTACGTGGAGGAAAGCTGTATCCAGTGAAAGATAGCCTAGTTGAGGTGATTGCACATCTAAATGCAATGACATTATTTTTCTAGTTGTCTTAGAATAAGAAAGAGGCATATGCCTTCTATGATATGCTTTGTTAAATGTTGTGTATAGTCATCACTTTGTAGGCCTAGCTGTAGGTCTTGCTTTTATGTACGCAAAATATACATTGTAGACTATAATGTCTGGACCTTCGAAATGACTTGTAAATGACATTTGGAAAGGCCCAACAGTATCTTCCAATATATCCGTAGGAAGGGAAGGGAAACGTCAGACGATTAAATGTTATACTTATCCTTTCCCATTATTAATGATTGGACCCGAACGATAATGTTGAGTTCAGTTGGCTTCTTCTTACAACACACTTTCCAAAAAAATGAGATTGGTATGCCTAAATTTAAGTACACGAAAACTGTCAGATATATTATAGTCTTACCTTTCGATTTAAACGAAATATTTGTGATCTTTTAAATGCGAACACTACCACTGCAATACGCGTAGAGCTATAAGACTGCATTAAATAAATTCATATTAAAAAAAAACGCGTGCATGATACAGAGTTAAGATGTATGTCAGTGGCGTCTCTATACCGATGCAGTCGAACGGGCGGGGGAGGGGGGGCATTTCCAAGTCGTCCGCAGAAGGGCAACAAAATTCATATTTCGTCCCGGTGATTTGCTCCAATGAAGTATGTGAATTGACGAATTGCGCGCGTAGCGTGCGAAATTTGCCGAATTCACTTTAACTTTTGGCCAATTTAGGACTAAAAATTGGTCAAAATTCCCCGAACAAGAGGATGAAAAATGCATTATTTTTGGTCCAATCATCCGCTTTTTGGAGCCAGAGGGGCAAACTTACTTTCCAATTTATTCTTGTACATAATTTGATTACAGTAAGAGAATCTCTACGAAGAAACTTTCTGGAAACAGATGAATGAACTTTTTGTAAAATTTACTGAAGACCATTTTTGTATTGTGGTTTAGAATGTATTATTTGTGAAATCAGTTGAAAGATTGTTTATATTCCTTGATAAATGTTCTGGAAGTAAGTAAGAAAAAGATGAATTGGACACATCGAAGGGGAAAACGAAAGCAATTTAATAACGTTTATATTGTTGCATCACATTTATCCATAAATTGAAAAGAATGTATAAAATAAGGAAATTCTTCCTGTTTTCTACTTGTTGTCAATTAGAGATTCGAAAATTAGTCCAACTGTACGAAAAACAAAAAAAAAAAAAAAACATTAAATACATAAATTTGTGGAATGGTACTCAAAACTTACTTGAATTTTGAAGTTGATTTTGTTGAAGTTAAGGGAAATATGATAACATAATAAATGCAGACGTTATCATCTTTGAGGTTAAAGATAAAAGAATATGAGTAGTTTTACAGTGATGGTGTCAGCACTTAGAAGATCTCTATTCATTTTGCGTCGTTGTCGAAAGGTAGTTAGAACATAAATGTTTATGATAGTCTTAGTTTATGAAAATTGAGGCATGCCCCTCACCCCCCCCCCATGTCAAAAGACATATTTACGCCGGTTTGCAACTCATTTAGGCAACCAGATCCAGGAATTCCGTCTATAATTTTACATGCATACATAAAATCATGACTTATAAACATACTTCTCTTGTATCTATCCAGGTACGAGAAATGGAAATTAGTTTTAAGAAGCTCATAACGTAGCGACCCTTCTATCTTGTCCAGTCTTTGGACTTGTCAATCAATACTTTGGTTTTGTGTGCAACTGACTAGTCTGCCAAACAATACCTCACCTTTTGATATTTCAGTGATAAATATTGTATTTTGGTGGCCATTTTGGTAAAAAACTTTGGTCCCTTTGTTATCTCAAAGTCATAACAGTTAACGGGCATATAAAGTCTAGAAAGTTGGATTCAAACACCCTATACTTAAAACAGGTAGGAGTAACTTTTTACATTCCTGGTTAGAAAATATAAGTCAGACAGTTGTATCAAACACCTATACTAAAACAGGTAGTGAAGTAACTTTTTACAATTCCTGGTTTTAGTAATACATGGATCTATGGTATTTTTTAGCGGCCATTTTGAATTTGATCCAACTTTACCCCTGGGCTGCAACTTAAGCTGAGAAGTTGATAGTAACATACTCACCAATATACTCACTTTCAAGAGACGCATGTAATAACACTGAATTATTATGGAATTGTACGCCTAAAGTGAGGTTGTTAAGTTTTGTATGATTTATTCGGCGGCCATCTGAGCCTAGATTTTTGATTAGCAATTATTGTAATTAACTATTTCCGAAAAAGTCTGTGTATAGAAGAGTAGGTTTAATGTTGTTAATTGTGGAATTTAGAATTTATATCTTTTCACATAATTTTAGTGATAGTGGGCGGCCCATTTTGATCTTGATTTTTTCCCCTTTGCACTCAGGAAATACAGCAAAGCAAACCGGCATATTCAGATCAGACAAAAAAATCAGTCTTACAAACAATGTTTCAAATTGCTTTACATAAAAAAATCATCAGAAGTTTCTTTTATGAATCTCGTCTTGTTTCTAATAACACATACGGAAAACAGTAGGATCGGTAGCCAGGATTTTTTTTTTCAGGGGATGGGGGATTGAGCAAGAGTGGATTTTTTTTGCAAATGTGAATCTTTTTGTGGATGGTGGTGTGGGAGGTTGGGCCAATGACTTTTACATAATCTAATTGAAATCCGAAATACGATTGAAACAGCATGCTAGGACTTTTTATAAGCTTTTGGGATATGTGGGAGGTTCGGACGCTTCTGTCGCCGCTCCTCCAAAGGTCCAGCTTTGAATCTTAATTCATTTCTCGCACTTGCACAAAATGTTATTTTTTATAGCGAAACAAACCAGTTGGCTGACGAATTCATTTAAACAACACTCTTTTAGTTTGTTCGGCTTCCCCTTTCCTCTACCAGAAACATAAACCTGAAATACATAAATTTTGGTGTATAGATGGATTGCTTCACAGCCGAAACCCCTTAATTGTTCAGGGTCAGGAACCCAATGCGTGGTTACGCCTTCGCCATCTCGGTAAATAAAAAATGCAGATTTTGGGTTTCATGCACTCTGAGAAACGAAGCATTAATTCTCGGCCGAAATTCAACAAAACACTTCAAAAATGCTACGTTCGTTAAAAAAATGTTATAGGATACATATTATCAAGAAAACAATGTACAATATATAATGATATATAAAACTTTGTAAGTAAAAGGCATCTAAAATCACAAAAATATGTAAAAATCTGAAAATATCGACCTTTTACATACTTATCAAGAGATTATGTCAGTTTATTACTATATAGTTTGGTAGATTCATTAGCTAAATATTAAAAAGAAACGAGAATACGATTAGCTCTTTAATTGATAAAGTTTATAGCTATTTTCGGCAAAGACGTGCATACCTAAATTTCGTATGCATATTGTAGGCAAAGTAGCCTTATCTATTGTTCTACTATGAGCAAATTATTGCAGATTTACTCAAACTTCAAACACTATATTTAAGATATAACCAAAAAATTTGATGTTGTGGGCATATTGCTGCTCTTTGTAAAATAAGCTCTTTCAGAGTCGTCCCGCTTGACTATTAGCCTTGTTCAAATCAAAGTATAAAGTGATTAGTATGCTATCTTTATCAAAAAATGAGTTAACATCAAAATCTATTCATAATTATTGGTCAAATCCGGCGATTGTATTGTTAGATTTCGACCAGTATGCCACAAATGTATGTATCTGAAAATATCTCAAAATATGTTATTATCTCAGCCTCTTTCGCAAACATTGGAAAATCGCAGGTGTCTCTTGGAAGTAGTATCTCTTATAGCTCGCGCACAGAAAGGGCTGTGAGCACTACCACATTGAATACCACATTCACTGCAAAAATGGTTTGTCACCAGTGTGAGTTCTACCATGCTAAGCTTAATTTTGGAATGTTGTGTGAAATCTTTGCCCCATTCAGTGCAAAGAAATGGTTTGTTACCAGGGGGGATTCTCACATGCTTGTCTAAAGTGGATTTCTGTATGAAACATTTACAACTTTCAGTGCATTTGAAATGGATTCACCAGTGTGAATTTTCACCATGGCCAGGCTAAATTGATTTCTGTGTAAACTGTTAACCCAAATTCTGTACATTGACTGGATTTGTCACCATTGTTGTATTCCCACATGTGTGGTTAAAGGTTGATTTGTGTGTGCGGTTTGAAAAACATTTAGTGTCCTCCACGATAATCCGGTGTGGCACGTGCATTTGAATGCTTTCATTTTCCGGTTAGTAGAGCTAGGTGGATCCATCTCAGACTTAATTGAATAGGTCCAGGGGGACGAAAGTATCAACGCGAATCGACTATAAATGGTCTGTCACCAGTGTGAATTCTCACATGCCGACCAAATTGATTTCCGTATTGAAACACTTTCTACATTTTGTGCAATGAAATGGTTGTCACCCCACGTTAATTTTCATATGTCATGGCTAAAGTGATTCTGTGTATGAAAAATTTACCACACTGAGAGCATTGAAATGGTTTTGTCGACAGTGTGAATTCTCACATGTTTGGTTTTATATTAAACTGTTTCGGTGTGAAACATTTACCACAGTCTTGTGCATTGAAATGGATTTTTCACCAGTGTGAATGTTTCCCAACATGCATTGTCCAAAGTTTTTTTCCATGTGAAAAACCTACCACATTGAGGGCATTGAAATGGTTTGTCACCAGTGTGAATTCTACACATGTCTGTCTAAAGTTGATTTGATGTGTGAAACAGAACCACATTAAGTGCATGAAATGGGGTGTCCAACATTGTGAATTCTCACATGGCTGTTTAAATGGATTTCCGTCCAAAACCATTTACCACATCGGTGCATTGATGAAATGGTTTTTGTCACAGGGGTGACTAAAAACTAAGACCAAGACCTAATACCCACATAAACTAAGAACCCCACAATATAAAACTAAGACCCCACTATTAAAAACTAAGACCCCACAACTATAAAACAAGGACCACCTCAACTATAAACAACCTTTAAAAAAAGGACCCACTATACAAAAACTATAAAGACCCCACAACTCACAAAAACACTAAAGACCCAACTATAAAAAAAGACCCTGTAACTATAAAACTAAGACCCCACAACTACAAAAAACTAAGACCCCCCACTATAAAACTAAAGACCCACAACTATAAAACTAAGAACAGGTAACTAGTATAAAATAATTTCGTGGACAGTTTAGAACGTACGGCCAATTCCCGCCTCAAAAACATGAATGCAGGCCTGCGCCCTTGTACACCGTTTAGGTTTACACAAATGAATGTCAAACTTTTTTTTCGGCAAGACGTCGGGCAATTTTCAGGTGTTTGCTCTATTCAGGGCCTAATTGGCCTAAAAGCCAGCAAAAAACATATCCAATTACGCGGCATATATCACGTGCCAAATTGCAACAAGCCTCATCCTTTTGAACTTTCGTGAGCACACAAAGGATTAGGAGCGAAGTTCGTTTAGAATTTTTTATTGCAAAAAAAAAACTACAATTTTTAAAACCGCGGTGATATGAGAAAAATGTGAAGAGGGGGGGTTTTAGCTATCATTTTGTGATTAACAAAGGTTTTTTAGTTGGCCCTAAACACTAACAATCCATGAAAACATGGACATTTGGGAAAAGGGGGGGTCGCCGTAATATTTAGTTTTATCGCAGTCGCACTGTAACCACCGATCTCTATATACAATGGATTGCTACACAACAGTTAATTGTAATATAGTATGAATGGAGCAAAGGGCGGGGGCTTCTGGGTTCGAACCGAACACAATAGCATTCCAGAACACCTGTGTAACAGAAGTTGTATCCCGAATGCACGTTTTAGAGACATGCATCCAATACGCGAAAATACAATGGGCTCAGTGAATTGGCTTGATCTGTATAGTTGTGATGTCGCTTATCCCCATTTCAATGGGAACAAGTTTGTCTAAATGACCGGCTCTAACCACCTGCTTGGGCTCTTCTTTGGATGGACATATGGCCATCAGTGCTTCATACTTCGAAGCCCAGGTTTCCAATCTATTGTATAGAGATCAGTGTTCGATACCCACTAATGCGCGGTTCAGCATTCTACGTACTTTTCAATGACCGAGTAGCGCTTCGTTGCATGATTGTAGAGTTTCCGGATTTTATTTTAAAAACTATAATTTCTCAAGATCCCAGGCTCATTTTATAAAAATTAGGCATCAAATGTATGCCATTTTGTAAATTAAATATATTTTTAACGGAAAAACGTTTAAAATTAAAGCTGATGTTTGTAATTCCAACTGTTATTAAAACGTAAACGCGGATAGTACTTTCATAACAGCCAGAGAACTTGATCTAACCACCGATCATCTTTCAATTGGTGTGGAAGACTAAACATGGGCTTGTGGCAAAAACGATAGCCGTAAATAATAAAAAGTGGCGGCTTCCTCATCGTCTATGCTTCGAAAGTTAAGCGTGGAAACTGTTCTTCGCAAGGAATATACTCCAAGGACCATGCAAACCATCTGGTACGTCATATTAGGGATATTTCATTATATATGTGCCGATAGATTATACCAATAAATCTTTAATATTCATGAAATTAACACAATATATGTATATAGAACATTTTTAATGCTTGATTCTGCTGTTATTGTTGGCCTATACCTGTACGGTGTCTTTAGAATGACTAATGGAAATCAAAGAAGTAAAAGGAAACTGCAAATTGTGCTTCCAAGTGCAAAATTGATGTCATTAAATATATTTTGATATCTGGTGTAATTTTACCCAGTGGTGTAATGAGACATGCATTTTCATCTGTGAGAGGGTGGCCAGGTGTGGGCCTATGTCATTTTTGCATCACTATAAAACCATTTTGCACAAGATGAACAGGGTGAACGTTAATTTTATTACATTTCCTGATCCCTATTTGGACCACGGAAGGGGGAGGGGGGAAACTGATTTTGAGTGGAGGATTCACCCTTACCCTCCCACCACCCTCCACCACAGTTACACCCTGGTCTTACCTGAACTTTCTTCCAAATGTGGTAATTACTGGGTGATATGTCACAAACCCCAAAGTTGAACACAAAACAATACTACAAGGCCTATGGGTTGTTACACTAGCCGGAACTTGTTCGGTCTTCACATAAGGTACTTTCACTTCTGCAATTGTAAATTTGATGAGTTGAATCTGTTTTTTCAAGAATAATTTTTATGGCATATACTACAGGAAGAGAAGAAACAAATGCAAGTTGCAGGGTTTTCAATGAGAAATCACTCGATTGGTTGTACTTTTTTTGACTCGCCATCTATGTTGGGCCCAATGTTTGCAACTGTTACTGCATGCGTTAAGTGTTCAGCTATTTTGGTTGTGACTCAGAGATATGGTTTGAATGTTTTGTAGAGTTTACCCTTAAAGACTTAATAATTATAGTTCACTTGGCCTTTCAAGTTCTGGTTCCGTAAGGTCTGTAAAGCAGTGCCATCAGAGTCCAATCAGAACTATGTCTCATCTGAAGTATGAATTGGCGAGTATGCTATTCTGGGGTCATTAGTTTTATAGTTGTGGGTCTTAGTTTTATAGTTACCGGGTCTAGTTTATAGTTGTGGGGTCTTCGTTTTATAGTGAGGTCTTAGTTTTTAGTTTGTGGGGGTCTTGTTTTATGTGGGGGGGTTTAGTTTTATAGTTGTCGGGGCTTAGTTTTATAGTGTGGTCTTAGGTTTTGGTCTTAGGTTTTTTTAGTCACCCTGTGTCAACCCCAGTGTGAATTCTCCCATGATTGTTGATTTAAACTTGATTTCTGTGTGAAATATTACCACATTCTGTGCATTGATGGTTTGTCACCAGTGTGAATCGCACATGCTTGTTTAAACTTGGACTTCCGTGGGAAAACATTACCACATTCGTGCACTTGAATATGGATTGTCACCAGGTGTGATTCTCACATGATCGGTTTAAACTTGATTGTGTGTGAAACATGTACCAAATTTGTGATTGAAATGGTTGTCACCAGTGTGAGTTCTCTCATGGTCCGGACAACTTTGATTCGAGTGCAAAGCACTTGCCACAATTCAGTGCACTTTTAATGTTTGCCACCAGTGTGACACGGATCACATGTTGGTTAAACTGATTTCTGTGCGAAATTTACCACATTAAGTGTATTGAAATGGTTTGTCACAGTTGGGACTTCTCATATGTGGGGATAAATGTGATTTCCATTTGAAACATTTACACAATTCTGTGATTGAAAATTTGGTGTCACTCAGTGTTGCCTTCTAACATGTTGTGGCTTAAAGTTGATTTCTGTGCGAAATATTTACCACATTGAGTGCATTGAAATGGTTGTCACCAGTGTTAATTTTCAACATGAGTCGACTACATTAGATTCTTGTGAAAAATGTACCACACTGAGTGCAGTGAAATGGTTTACCAAAAGTGTGAGTTCCTTTGAGGTCAGTTACACTTGATTTTCATGGACCAACTTTACCACAATTGATCAGTTGCACGTAAATGTGGTTAAAGGGTTTTGATTCTCTGATGTACAGTTAATGGCTCTTCATGACGATCCCAAAGACGTGGGGAGCGCCTATCCTTGTAGATTTTTCCAGCATATCCGGTGCCTTCTGATATGTTGTCTGAACTGATCAAAACAATGCCACCATTTTTTGCAATATCTGCAAGAGAAGATACGGGCAAATATTTATCCATCAGTTTGTCTTACAATCTGCAAAGGACAGAGTAACCTCAGCAGTTGTCAGGGTAACCAACCTTACTATTAGAAATTGATTGATGAAGTGAAGGACTTTGGACTCCACAAATTAGGGGTGCACCATTGCATTTATACGAGCCTGATCAGTAAGTAACAGACGGACAATTTTTACACTTCGATAAAAGAAAGGCTGTAAAAATTTTACTTGCAGGTATTTATCATGACATTTTTAGGTTTAAAATGAAACTCATCCAATTCTACAATAAATCATTTAAAACTCAGTTGCCATGGTTGCTAAAAATAAAATATAACGAGGGTTGAAAATCAGAAGAAGTAACTCAGCATGAAAGAAATATTAAGAATCTTCTTTAATGTATGCTGTTCTAATTAAAAAAATTGTTCTTTGTTTACTAAAGTTATATAATGCTTGCTTACAGAAGAGTCAAAAATGAGCTTTATGAGATGATTTACTTTTGAGATATGAATAGATGCTAGTTAGAAAATATTAACGTCACATTCTCAAAAGCAGTATTACAGCAGAATTAAAGAATTTCTTTAATATGCGAGTACGTCCTTCTGGATGAGTGTCACCCTCGAAATATTTTTCATCATGAACGGACAGATAGATTTGGAGGGTTTTTCAAAAATTTTAAGTACTCTTTCTATCTATCGAACCTCAATTCAAAAATATTACACCAAACACATTATGTTTGTGAGTGCGTTGAGTATTAAAAATTTAACAACACTAAAAATGTGTCATATGTGTCATTAAGATAAAAACCTTTCAACATCAAAAAACGACGCAATCTTAAAACTTCTTTCAATTCAAATTAGCGAAAAAAATAAATAGATACACATCATACACTGATAAACAAAGAGACTCACCCATCCATGTTTTAAACAAGATGACGTAATTAAATGGAACAATCGCACTGAGAACATGCTCTACAAAAACACAGCTTCACAAGATACACTGATCAATTCCTAATTCATATTATACCCATCATACACTGATGAAAAGTTCATACCCATCCATGGGATTTTTTTCAAAGTAAAATTTCAACTACATATAATACACACAATCACATCATAACACCCAACACGAGATCCCCTGAAAGACCAGATAAATACCGTATTGAAAAACATTATGGCATACAGATTAATAGATGGTCTATATATGTACGTGTATATTTGCTAACTGGTATGTATATTTGTGTTTAACTTAGTAATTAACTTGAGGATTATACCCAAACGATACTGGATAACACGTTATAATTTCACACTTTTAAATACATCATTAACACATTATAGTTGAATCCTTATACATATTACTACATCTTAAATCCAAATCAGTTCCTTCAAACTACAAGCGGGCTTATTCTCCCCGAACCCGCGGGGGTCCCATTTAGTCGCCTTTTAGTTTTACGACATGCAGGGAAGCACAGCGGGTCAATTCTTCACCCCGAGCTCGCAGTGGGCATTTTGTTTGTTAGATCATATGGTTATGACGCTAGTGGATTCAAGGTCAACAAAATCTTACACAAATGAGCCGTGTGCACAGAGCAAAGCAACTCCATATGTGCCCTCTTGTAGACACAAAAAGTGTATTTTTAGGCCAAATTTAGGCCTCAAGGCTCTCCCTTATTTTGGCATTCATGCGAACTCAAATACACGATCATCAATTTTTAAATACCTTCATCTGACACTGGAATGACCAAATACGCCCCTACCAATTTTGTTTAAAATAACTTTTGATGATTTTTTATGTCACATGGTCATTTCGGTCAAAAGTGCATTTTTACCACCATGTCCAGCGGTTGGTTAGTAAAATGGATTATTGAATTCTACAAGAAATTGTGAACGAAAAGACTATATGACCAGTGTAAATTCTTATATGTGAGTTTAAACATTACAAGACATAGACCCACTACTTGGTGTTAAGACCACCAAGGTGACTCGCGCACGGGCTTGCTGATGTAGAAGAAAACCCATAAAGTGAGTGATGTGAGTATTAAAGTTTAACGACAACTCAACACATTGGTTTATATCGGTCATTAAGATTAAAAAACATCTAACTTTATAAAACATACAACATAATTTTAAATTCTAGTCACAACATTTATAACAATAAACCACAGTACAATTCTAATACAAATATTTACCAGATTAAATAGGTTGTCTTACATACATGTATGAAATGTACTCAATAAAATGTGATAAATACAGTGTTGTTCCTAATAAACGCCCCCATTACGATTTTGGAATAAACAATTCAAGAAAAATTGAGTTAAGCTGACCTAAATCACATGATTTGATGGCCAGGACGTAGTAATCCAGTATCATAATCGCTGGTTGTCATCAATACTTTCCACAAAGTACAAATGACTTTGTGGATTCATGTGTTTATAAAGGGGGGAAATCGGGACACACCAGTAATATTTTATAAACTCTTTTGAAAAATGCACCCCCCGGGGCGTTTATTAGGAAACAATACCGTAGTATGTTTTCATGTTAACTGATTTAAACTACTACATATGTACAGATTGACAAATGGCATGTTTTCAACTTAATGTACTTAACCATCGTCTACCTGAGCCCATTTGGTAACTCACGAAGGGGGAGCGGGGTGGGTCCATCCCCCACCCTGTTGATTTTCGTTACTGAACACCGATTCCTGTAAATTTGAGTACATATGGATAGCTTAAGGTTTCTTCTTTCAATTGGTTACAAAAATAAGTACAAACATCCCCATCATGACGTTAAGCCATGACCGTCATCTGATTGAGGAAAAAATACGAACATACTTGAATATAGAGTGGAAAATTCATATTTCGCAATTTAGCGACCCAAACATCCTTTATTAGAGCTCTCTAAAATGCCTTGTCATCTATATAAAATCGTCATTCCCATCAAGCAGAGTCAAAAAACCGCATGAAAATCTGGATACTTTCATAACCTTTTTGGCGAAAAAATTTTCACTGTGTGTGTCTATGGAAATGGCAGTTTGGTTGATATGTGAACTTAATGGAAGTCATTGTGAAGTAATGCTAGGAATGTTGGCGTCTCATTTTGGTATCAATGGAAAGAGGAGGACCATAAGCTATCTATTGGTAACCAAAATAAGGTCTGAGTTCCGGTTGTTCTTGTGTGTTATTGCATGTTTGGTTACTTCTATTACGGGTTTTTGGGTGGGGTGTTACCAAACCCCCTATCCATCACTTTGTGGGATCACCCTGTATCTTCCCTATACCCGGTGGATGTTTGTTTTGGATTAAAAGGCGCAGAACATGTCAATGACAATTACTTAAAAGAATTTGCACCAAAAAGGGGGGTTTTAGCCAAGCCGGGAAAAAAACCTGAAGGGGGGTGTTAACCACCACGCCCCCCTCAGTAGACGAGGGTTAATGGTATGTTTTAGGTTTTATACAAATTTTAAACTATTATACAAGGAATAAACCCCATGTGTCAACCTATGTACATGAGCCGGATAACCACAGAGTTAAACAAGGGTCCGGCGATACAAACAGATAAATGGCACCCTATCCGAGACCAGAAAAGGCTGTTTCAAATGGATAGTCTAAATCCGAAACCCCGTGGCCAGCCAATATGACCATTGGAATTTAACATGGGATTTTACAGTCCACGTGAGCTATTTATGGGCTCTGATTTCGTTTTGAGCATGGGAGCTGGGCCCGTTTCACAGTATTGCCTACTTGGTGCAACCTGGGGGGTATTTTTTCAAACTTAGTGTCAAGCTTTGTTATTTGTTGCTCAGTCTGTAAGACTGTAAATTTTAAGAAAAATAGAAAGCACTTCTCCTTTATTACTTTTAATCAGAGAGTTTTGAAAAATTGAACCATTTTTGTAAAAAAAATGCAAATAGTATTTAATGGAAATTTAGATTAATTCCAAAAGAAATTTTAAAAATTGTCGTCATCATAAATGGTATGCACCTTCAGGCGATTACCAGCTGAAATGAACATTGACGCTTATTTTGACAATTTCTTGACATTTTTGCTTCTATTTATCCCCAAAACATAGTTCTTGACAAGAAAGTTTTATTATAAATCAAAAAAAGTAGTAACAGAGCAGGGTGATTTTTTGCAATCCATGATTAGATTGTAGGCTGGAGAACATTGTACCACATGCAAAAGCAATATAAACCAGTGAGTTAGCTGATAATTAGCTTTATGTCCTAAGTGATGGACGTGACATGTGAAACAGAATTTTGACTTAAAATCTTATGTTTGACATTATAAAAACAAAACTGATTTTAAGCTTCTAGGACCACTATAACTTCCCTAGTAATGTTTTGTTTCATCTCATGCCCTTCATATTCCCAAAGCTGTTAGATTTGCATGGTTGCTTGATGAAGCTTGTGTTGGAGGACAAATTGAAAATGTTGAAACGGGGCAATTTTTTTAAAATTTCCTAAAACTGATCACACCTCAAAGTTAGTAGTTCACAAACCCATGGAACAAACTAGAATCATACTATAAATTTAAAGTTGACAGACCTTCCCGTTTTCGAGATATGCAACTCGGGAGTGTGATTGGACGTGACCACATGTGTTGGACGTGACTTCCCCTCACTGGTGTGACGAAAATTTCCTGTGGATGGGAGCCATCGCCATTTTGCAGTGGTTGTCAAACTTTTAGTACAAACAAGTAGCAGACCAGAGGTTCCGAGTGTGTTATTTACAACCAACAGACATGGGGTGGGGGGGGGGGTGTCCTGCTAAGATTCGGTAAGTAGGTAAAATACAAATTTCCAGCACACTGACAAACACCAACTATAGGAGAATCCAGTTGATGGTAGAGTTCTGGGCGGAGCTTGGACTTCGTCCATTACTCAAAATAGGGGACAGAAATAACCAGAACAATTTCGATTCTTCCTACAAAAAGAGATCAGATGAAAGGAAACTGGCCAACTACAAAATAAAGTTACGTTGTATCCGTCAATGAGTTGTATATGTTATACTATGTGATGCATGTGTCTACCCAGATTGGTTTTAAACATTGCCTACCAAAAAACATAAATTTTAGAAGGCTTCAGTCAACCTGTGTGTACATGCAAGACTTGATCTTCATATTCATAAAATCAGCTTTCACATGGCTT
>JAMKCH010023163.1:0-18919 GCA_023653785.1 Ophioderma brevispina
AGTTTAATGTAGATTAGGCATGGCATCATTCTGGTTTGAGAAGTGAATGTTACTTGTTGGTTGATGAGAATACATCATACATCCACCCGTCCGTCCATCTATCCAGACAAACCCAAAACCCAAGTGGTCCATCAGCGATTATTATTAACAAACAACTCACCAATTTGGGCACGTAATACAGATCCAGTTTATTGCTCTGCGGTAACAAATTGAGTATCAGAGGAGCTTCTTTTGACCCAGATGATTGTATCCATTAGCCAAAAAAACAAGTTTATGATTGGTACTTGATATACAACCATTTGGTGCACTGCGTGAAGGAAGCATCATGATATGCTGTGGTTCTGGAATACTATGGATCCTAAAATCTACACCTGCGTTATTGGGAAGGATTCAAGAAAGCTATGTAGATTCTCTGTATTAGCATTACTTTTTATGTCATGGACTAGTCAAACTCTCATTTAAATGCAACATTATCAATAAGCTCAGAAGAAGAGGAATTCTCCTTGATTCTTTTCAAGGGAAAGAGCTTGTTATGTTCATATCAAAATCATTTAGAGAAAATATAACAAAAATAAAAAAAATAAAAAAAATTACATTATTTTTTAATGATGCCATTGCAAATGTTCATGGTATAGGTTGCCACCAAAAGCCACAATAATTGTTCTTTTAAATAGAAAACAATGTAACTTGTTTTGGAATTTTTTACACCAGGATGGAAGAATTCAACTTTTGTGTAAGCAACAAATTTTGTGTTCCCTTCTTTGCCCTGTTAAAAAAAATCTACATTTGCCGATTTTATGAAATTTCTTGATTAAAAGGGCACTCTCGCTCTCTCTTTCCTGTCGTCTCTCTCTCTGTTTAAAAATGTGCAGGGTCACCCTCTTACTCACATTTTTGTATTTCCCCCTCAAATCCCTCAACCCCCCACAAAATATGGCCCCTTCCTATGCCTAACATTAAGCATACAGTCATCAACTATATCTGCCATAAATCACAACATGATGTTACCATCCAACACAGATTGATTGGTATTGAATATAGCTAGGGAATTAGCAAGTAGTGGGCCCTTGCTTGATTCACTTATCTACAACTGAAGGCTGTCCCTGTATTACATATGCCCAATGAGCATTGAGCGTCTGTTTTGTCATTCCCCCATCCCACTGGCATAATTACAACACAGATGCTTTGTGTGAGTTTGTGTTATGTCACAGAGTTCTCATATCAACAATGAGCTGCTTTGAGGCCCGTCTTTGGGCACGCTTCACAATACAAACCATTTAGTGGAATTTTTGTTCACGTTAGCGAATGCCCATCATAGAGCAAACTAAAACAGCATGATGTTGAACCTTATTATACACCAGTGAACAAAAGGGGGAAGAGAACCATGAACGATGATCAAAGGATACCCAGTAATTAAGTTTCCCGTTCATTGGTCGGGGAGGCACGTTGAGTAGGCTACCCCATTCAGGAGGAATTTCTGCTCCTTGTCCCTATTGAAGTTGTTTAGGGATAGACTTGATGTAGGTAGACTTGATGAGTTTCTTTTCAGTCCAATTAATGTTCCTGTCCAGAAATTTAGTCTTGTCCAGTCAATGTTATGTTTCATCCACAACATTTTCGGCGATAGCCGATTTGTGTGTGGTGCCCGGTGAGTCGCTTTCTGTGTTCGTCGGTTCTCTTATTCAAAGATCTGCCGGTTTCACCAATGTACACTTGTCACATGATCCACAAGGAAATAGAGCACTATCCGGGTTGGAGTTCCTTGGGAACAGGGTCTTTAGGGTGCACTAGGGTTGCGTACGTGTTAGTTAGTCTTTAAAATACACCCGTAGATTTCTCTTCTAGAACTTGCGAATAGGCCTTTGTCTAGAGGTACCCGAGACGTAAGGTAAAATAACTGTAGCGTTAGGAGTACGATCTTGGTAGAGACAGTATAATAATTACTAAAAGCAGCGGGCGCGCGAAGTGAAGTCATGTACAAACTTTGAGGGTAATTGTTCAGCTTCAAAGCTTGTGAGATGTGATCTTTTCACTTTCCTGTCCATAGTGTTCTACGGAACATTGTCAGCTCTTTGAAGCAGAGATCGAAGCACGGAGCGGTTGGCTGACACTGGAGTGGTGAGAGTCAAAATTCAAGTATATCGGTTGTGGGTCGTCTTGCGACTATATACAGTCGTTGTCAAGAGTAAGGGCAGGTTTCCTATTAACCAAAACATCGAGGAACGCGATCTGTCCGTTGGTCTCCTCTCATGAGTGAATTTGATGACATCCTTTGCGCAAAGACTGTTGAGATGGTCCAAGAAAGACGTTAAGTGGTCTCGATCTATAACACAGAAAGTGCGTCCACAGAACGTTTCCATATGCGCGGTGGATTAAGTGCAGTCAGAAGGGCTTCCTGCTTAAAGGACTCCATAAACAGGTTAGCCACTGGTGGGGAAACGGTGGAGAACCCATGTTAGAACCCCCATCAGTTTGGGTAGTATAGGTCCTTTCAAACATGAAGTAGTGTTAGTCCAAACAAACTCCAACATCCGTTTCAGTCAGCGAGTGGTAGCGGATGTCCTGTCAATCAGAGCGCGTCATCTTGATACGTGTTCCATGGTAATGTCAATGGCGTCCTTCAGAGGAACAGATGTGGGAAAAGCGATTCCACATCAAAGTATATAGCATCTCTGAGTCTGTGAGGGTCACAGTAGATATGAATGTAGCAAAATCATGCAAGTCTTTCACATGGTGTCAGGTCATTCCGGTCAGAGGTTGAAGTATGTAGGTTCAACTCCTTGGCTAAATTGTAGTCGGAGAGAGCCAATAGAGAAAAAGGGGCGCAGGGGGACACCCTCTTTGTGTATTTGGGATAGTCCATAGAACCTAGGAGCTTGACTATAGAGGGCACAGCCTCCAATAGTCCTGAGAATCGATAGTTTGCTGGTAGCGGAGTTCCTGAGGAACAGTACAATGTCCGCCTCGAGTTTCTGGGTCGGATCGCTGTTTGAGTCGGGTGAGAGCTAGGGGAGCTGAGAAGCTGCTTGCACTTATCGAGTAAGCACCCTTGTTAAGAATAACAGTAGCACGTACTTTGTCAGCAGGAGAATCTGAATAGAGTCATCCCTCTTGAGGTCCTTAAGAGCACGAATGCTCATCAATAGAAATGTTAGATCTAGGGGGTTTTTTTTTAGCCATTCTCAAAATGGAAGTCACAGCACTACGCGCCTCGTCACGGTCGTTCTTTGCCAGATACTTCGTTTCGATTCCGATAGCAGCCACATCTGCAGTTGGGGGGGCACACCGATCAATACTTGAATTTTGACTCTCATTATCCAGTGTCAGACAAACCCTCCGTGCTTCGATCTCTGCTTCAAAGAGCTGACAATGTTCCGTCGACCACATGGAAACGGAAAGTGAAAAGGATCACCGCCAAGAGCTTTGAAGCTGAACAATTACCCTTCAAAGTTTGTACATGACTCACTTCGCTGACGCGCCGATACGTCTCTACCAATGATGTACTCCTAACGCTACAGTTATGGTTACCTTACGTATCGCGGGTACCTTCTGGGCTATTCGCAAAGTTCTACAGAAAGAAGAATCTAAGGGTGTATTTTAAGAATACTAAACGTACGACAACAATAAGTACACCCTAAAGACCTGTTCCCAAGGAACTCAACCGGAGTATCTATTCTATTCCTTGGGGATCATTGTGAAAAAAGTGTACATTGGTGAAAACGGCCGATCATTTAAAAAGAGAACCGATGAACACAAGAAAGCGACTTCAAACGGGCAACACACAAAAATCGGCTATCGCCGAAAATGGGTGGAAGACATAAACATTGACTGGGACAAGACTAAACGTCTGGACAGGAACACTAAGTGGACTGAACCTGAAAGGAATCTCATGGAAGCTTTGTACATCAAGTCTATCCCTAACAACTTCAATAGGGACAACGGAGCAGAAATTCCTCCTGAAGGGGGGGGGGGTTAGACTATCAAAGGATGCCTCCTCCCGACTAATGAAAACGGAAACTTAATGACTGGGGTATCCTTTGATCATCGGTCATTGTTCTATTCCCCCGTTGTTCACTTGTAATATAAGGTGCAACATCATGTTGTTTAGTTTGCTCTTGATGGCATTCGCTCGGGGCCGAAAGCTCAGCCTTACAATTTGGATGCCTTATAGGGGAAAATTATTATTTCGACTCATGTTTACAAACCTAGAGTACCAAGTAGTTCAAATCTTTTGTAACGTTGTTTCGTCTCTAATATGTTGTTTCAATATTGCTTGCAATAGTCTTTGCCTTTTATTGATATATACGTGCTTTGGTAAACCAAATCAAGGTCTGTGGCGTTAAAATTATAATACCCTGTATTATTAATCACATTAGAGAAAAATAAGACAAATTATTAATAACTTTCTGAAGTTCTTTGGAGGAGACAATCTATCGCAAACATTTTAAAATGTGAGGTTCTAATAACAACGTCAAAGGTACGTTATACATAATTTATTGAGAGAGTGCTCATAACGTAAGATGCAAATTTGGCCTTTGAAGATAACACCTCATCATTAACCCTAACCGCCAACACGGCATGATCGGCAATCAAGATCTTTTCACTGCCTTTTTGCTGTTTGGACATCTTAGTGCTCCTAATGGTTTGACATTGCTGCTAACTGCCGTTTGGATATTTACTCCTTGAGAGACCCATTGCTGCTAACTGCCGGTCGGACATTAACCCTAGGATATTGAAAATTTTAACTGCTGCTTAATGCAAGACCGACTTCACCAGCCAGGAGATATCACCGAAAATCAATTGCTGCCAACTGCGGCTGTGTAACCCTTTAGATGTGTTGATTTTTGCTTGGTCAGATAACATTTACCTATACCCTAACAAGATCGTGGAAAATGAATGCTGAAAATGCAATTCTCACATTTTCCCCCTGGGAGATAAACATTTACCCCTCAATGGACTGCTGCCTAACTGCCATTTGGACATCTATATCCCTTGGGAGACTCATTGCTGCTAACTACTGCTGGTTCTGACATTAACATTTTTGCACACACTCTTACTAGAGGGTAAATTGTCAACACTGGCATGAACAAGCACACTTGCGCTGTGTCCGAGTAGCCAGGGGTCCCACTTAGGTTTTAACTTAAGTCCACTGGACCCCATAATTTCCAATGTTTTCAGAATTTCTGTGCCAGTGGATATTTTTGTGGTCCCGAGACCAGCTTTCCTAATGTTTTATGTGGTACTACGAATCAGGATTTATCAGTTTCCGAAATTCTATGTGGTGTACGATTGTCCCGATTTCTATTGTGCCTTTGGTGAACATTTGCCTCACTTTCCTTCCTCTCTCCTTATTTTAATGTTAAAATAACAATGGTTTTTCTGTTCAGACAATTCAAATAGTATACATAGCCATTGCAATATTGTGCATTTGGGTTTTCCCACACTAAGCACTATTTTGAAGCTGCAATTTAGCGAAATATTATGCCCATAAATTTTGCTTTTGAGGTTTGGAAACAATATTTTGGAGGTTTGGAAAAAAAAAATTGCCTTTCAGAGGCTTTAGAATTATGGGGTCCAAGTGGACCTCATTTTGTTACTCGAATCTGAATTTATCGTGTCCAGTGAAAATTCTGTCTGGTCCATTTGACACCAAAATCCTACTACGCGGGAACCCTGCGCGGTGCCGATTGCTGCTGGTTGGACGTCTTAGGCAATCCAAAAGGGTTTTGCTGGTTACTGCCAGTCAGATGCTTTCCCTGTAGGAGCTAACCCCGGCAGCCTCTTGTTTGGAATGATTCAGACATTTTAAAGAGAAGAATTTTAAATATATTTTTTTTTTTTTTTTTAGATTTACAATTTCTTGGTTTATTTTTATAGAGTTAAAATTTGCCAATGTCCAATACTACCTCATTTGACGTAGGCCTTAACCAGGAAAACACTTATCCTTTGGAGTAAGACATGTGATATCGTGTTTCATGTAGATAAAGCAATACCTGTACATGCACCCTGCAGTTGAGAAAGAGTAGGCGGGGAAGGGCGGCCAAGAAATTCTAATTTCAGACGTCGCCATTTGGTTTAATAAAAACACGTAAAAAGTGAAATCTCTTGACGAAAAATTCTGATTTGTTTATATGTTGTCAAGGAAGATTTTCTTTCTTATTCGCAACACCGTTGGAGTTGAAGAATCAACTCCATCTGGAAGGGTATTTCTGAATTTGTTTGTATGACTAACGAAACGAGGACGAGGTCTTATATGTGTCATGGGAACCCCCATGACAGACCCACATCAAATCACCCAAATTGTTTTGTGGTTTGCACCGTATTGGCTGTAAATTTCTTTGACATTTATGGTGAGTTGCGATAATTAATGAGGCTTGGCCGCCACCGCTGGAGTAGGGGGACTCCTACTCTACCAACACCATGCGGGTCATTTGTCACATGGGCTAATGAACAATGAAACATCTGTCCTTTGAAGGAGACATAAAGCTGTTAGGCCCATGTAGAAACAGTCATATCGTACAGAGAGTCATACCTGGTACATGCACACTAAATCAATAGTCTGTTTCAGAAGGAGATGGACCCCAATTGTTCCCGACTATGCTTTGGACTCCAAAGGTGGATTTTTTATTTATTTTTGGATGGAGTACAAGATTTTGTGGGAATTTTCAAATTTGGAGTTGATTGTGGAGGTAATGCCAATTTTCAAAAAAAAATTGGTTGGGGCCTAGGCAGTGCCACCTGAGGAGCCGACACTCACAAATCCTAACAGCACAGCAAGATTTAGAGAATAAAGGTATGATTTTGGGAACCGGTACTCTCTTTACACGCATTGAACCCAGGACGATACCATTATGTTAAGTGGAAGAACGAGGCCGGAGGCCGAGTTCTTCCACGCAAAAATATGGTGTCGCCGGTTTCAATTCGTCGTAAAGAGAGTAACCGGTTTCCAAAATCATACCTTTATTCTCAATTCTGTAAAAAACATCTTTCATTTCATGTCCTCTTTAACCCATTTCGCGATGCTTTATTACGGCTTAAATACAACAAGAAAGGAATGCCACCACCCAGTGACACAACGAACAACCCGTTGAAAACAAGGATCATACGCAACGAGACGGAACATTTTTGCCGGCGCCGCGCGAACGTAGCAAAACGCGGTGTGACGCGAGCTACACCTAAAAATAACGTCAATCACTCATTGCGTACTACCTGGGTTCAATCATGCGAATTGAACCGGGCATCGGCCATGAAATTTCCCTTCATTTTCACAGCTGTTTAAATGTTGATTCAACCACCCTTATAAACATGAAGATGCATCCTCACGTTGCATTCAATTCAAGCAAAACTTGAAAATCAGCCATCAAGGCACAACGTGACCCAACACGAACTCAAAAAACTTGATATTGATCAGACGCAAGAGAGTGACATATGTTTATTCATACCTGAGATTCATACCACGGAATATCAGACTTGAGACAAACTGCCTCAACCAACTTATAGACGCAACATGGATTCTGTTAAGTTTTGAATCAAGGCTACATAATCTACTACATTTTCTGAGATTTACTCCAAGTTCCAAAGAACGTTTTTTTTTAAAATAACAACTTGCACCAAATAATAATGACTTACATTTTCAAGTCAGTTTATCTGATTAAAAAAAAAAAAAAAATAATCACACCAAAATTCAGTAGTTGAATTAAATAAATGCGTCTTTCTGGGCAATTATAATATTAAGATGCCAACACAAGTCTATATTTATTCAGGGCGAGGTATAGAAAATCTGTGCGAAAAACAATATTTTGGAGCCCTAATTTAATTTACGAAGATGTCCAACTTTGAGCACATTCACAGTTAGGTCACATTGAAGAAGGGATAATAACGATAATTTTTGTTGATAGAATTATGAACAATGAAAGAAGAATGAATAAATCAACATACAAACCAAAGGTCAGATGCTATAAGAAAGTGCAACGTCCGTTATAGTATGGTGGATTCCCCTATTGCCCTAATACGGGAACTCCTAGCTGTAAAAATACTCAAGTAAACTTGCTCATCATCCGCCCTGCAAGATGGCAGTCTGGAATTTGACCTCAGATGACCTTTGACTAGGTCCATGACCTTTGACATCAACCCCAATGAAGGCACCCCCTATGGCACGTTAACCTCAGTTCGGTGTAAATCAGACTTAAACTTTTAGAAGGAGACTGAAAAACAAAAATCTAACCAAATTGGAATATACATACACATACATACATTGCGTGCTATCAACAATATTCCCCTATACTGGCTTTTTCACTCCAGGGGAAAAATGGAAATTTCAAGTCAAACGTCAACCCTTTAAAAGAAAACAAACTACTAACTAACTGGTGCCAATTCTCATGTCACATATGACTGACATTTGTGTTTGCCGGCCACGTGTGACGCCCTGCCCCTATCTTTTAAATCGCAATTTATTGTGATCCCTCTGTCATCGCTGGTTTAAAAGCCACAGGCTGCTTTTGGCTCCGCCATGATAGCACATCTAAATGCCATTGTATTAAGATCTTATAACACTCATAGTGCTAAGGTGATCTACTCGGGGTGAGGCGGAAAATTGTTTAAATTGAATATCACGTAAATGACTTTCGAAAACAAAAACAATCCACTTAAGAACGCTTTGCGAACCTGCCATTTTCTACTATGATTCCATAAAAATGTGGCACCAATAATTTACTGAAGAAATATCAAGCGTTTGAAATTGCAATCCTGGGGGGTACACACCCAAGTGGCATACGAGGTGTCCTAAGTTCGTCCTAAGTCCAAAGTCATCCTAAGTCCAAAGTCATCCAAGTCCAGAGAGGAGCAAAATTTGGAAGTTGTCCTGCCAGAGGGGGTGAAATTAATAAGTCGTCTTGGTGATTTCTTCAATTAAGTCTGAACATATAAAGCATGTGTAGCATACAAAAAAATTGCTGAATTTACTTTAAATTGGCTATTTTAGGCTTAAATTGGTCAAAATTCACCAAAGAAGAGTGATAAAAAATGTATATTTTGGTCCAAATCGTTCCTTGCTTTAGCCGCAGCGGGGGGAAGTTCCCCCCCCGGCGCCCCGTCGGATTACGTCCACTGGCTGAACACAAATGTCATGTGAGGACGTGTCACTAAACACAGTTCTCATTTTCAACCTTTTCAGTATCAATGGCAACTTTTTCATGCCACTTTTGGTATAGAAAAATTTTTCTCAAATTTGTTTTAAAATCCTTCTCCATCGGAAGCTAAAATTTTCTCAAAATTGTTGAAAATTAGTCAACTTCCCATCTGAATCAACGAATTTTCCCTATTTGCTAACAAAACAAGGTTAAAAATTTTATGAATATAGCAATTTTTGTTAAATAGGCCCAAAATTGGAATCACTGGTATAGCTATGGTCGCTTTTGGCAAAAATTGGTGCAGATATGGGTTCTCTACTGCCAGACTCTGAGATGAACCTCCCTACCCAAACCACCAAACTTGAGACATCCCCCCCCCCCCCCCACTGCGTTGAGTACGTCATCAGAATGAGAATGTCACTTACGATAAATCATTTTATAAATTTTTTTTCTGCACATCCTGCAATTAATGCAATTAACACTTTCGCCCTAAGAGACAAGGTCCATGTGCACAAAAAGTTAGACCAAGTCTAAAGTTAGATTTGTCTAAGTCAAAATTAGTTGTCCAAAATTTCCAGTTTAGTCGAATTTTTCCATAAGTAACTAGCAAATCCAAGATTAAAATGCAAACTTTCAAAATAAATAGAAAACAGGGACACTTGCATACAAAGCAATAAAAGTAACACCAAGAGATTGGAAGGAATTAAGAATTTACAAAAAAAAACCTTTGAAATATCGTCGCTATTTAAAAGTCACCCATCATTAATTCACCGGTAGCGTGCTCGGAAACCTTGTTGAACACCATGTTGCACACACTCTCCAGCAAATCAAATAAATACTCATCCAAAACAAGAACATGGGATTGATTACCACCAAACGAGAGCATCAAGGATGCTGTGGCTACTCCAGATTTGTGGTGTTGAGTTGTACAATGAAGTGAAACCACTATCGGGTAGGCCTACAAGCAAACAAATGGCATTGCTAAGTGATAATTCCCAGATCCTAACGTCCCGTAAAATGCATTTTTTCCACTTTCGAAAAAAATCACGGAGCGGACCCGTCTGTTTTTAGGGAGAAAGTGCCCCTAGATCTAACAAATAATGCTACCACCCTTTTTGCGGTGATCGTCAGGATGAGTCTTTTCCGAAAAGGATGTTAGGGATATAGGCCTATAGCCAGTGAAATTTGTTATTGTTAGCCCCAAACAAAAAATTCAAGTTTGTTTCCAGAGGTAGTCCAAAAACCTAACTGTAAAATGCATGTTCATTTTAAATTTAAAAAAAAAAGTAAGAAATGAAAAGGGGTTCCCCCAGAAATTGTCCAAATTGATACTGGCAAGTCAAGACCAGTTGCAAATCATACTGACTGTCAATTATTAGTTTATAAAACAAAAATATTGATTATCATGAAATCTTATAATTTCTGTTTTTGTCTAAAAATGCAAATCTCCTCATAAAATAAAGAAAAAACATATAATTTTATACTTTATTTATATATTCCTCAAATTAAATGTATGTGGCCTACTCTGGCTAACAAACTTGAATCCCCTGATGATGCCACTACTCCATCACCCAACCCATCACCCAACCCTTGGCATTCCTCATCCTTATCCATCAAGTACCTGACTACCCCCACCCATCAACCAACAACTCCACACACCCACACCATGGAATACTGACTTTGTCCTTGTCAACACTGATTTCAGTAACTCCATCAACCAGGGGCAGCAAAACGCTACAAGACCTAAACAATATAGATTAAAAAATAATTTAGCCAATGTATATTGGCTTAATGTTGGTTAATCAGAGATTAAACAGTAAAATTTAGATGACATTGAGGATTAGGAAGGGCTTGTGTGTGGCCCAGGCCATAGTGTGCAGTGGTGTTTCAAACCCACCCTTATATTTAAAAACCCACCCTTTATATGAAACCACCCTTTATACCGAGAAGTCATAACCCACCCTAAGCCTTTTTGCTTTTGCGAGGGAAACGGCAAACCGGGATCAGTATCGTACCTACATCGAATTACGAATTATCATAAAAATGTAAAGTCCATTGCTACGTAGATATTGCAAGGGCACAGTAGGCCTATACTCAACATATAAACTACTATATGATCTCCATGTAGTTTTTTCTTAGCTTATGGAATCTTTTCAGAGTGTTTTGGGTGTTCATTCATTCATGACATGATCATGCCCATAGCATACTGCATAGACTTCTTCAGAACAGAAGTGAGTCTGAGTTTGAAAAACAAAAATCAAAATTAGCTCTGTCAGTATCAGGTTTTGGATTCGGATTTCATTCTTAATATATTTGTTCTTACTAGAAACACACTCGGTTTAATGAAATCAATCATCAAATACATTTAACGGCACAATTATGCTTAAGAAACATCAAATGTTAACGAATTCGGCACCCTTGACGAAGCAATTCACACCCGGAAGTATAATTATCTCTTTATCTTTGCTATCAAAAACACAAAATTAAAGCTTGAAAGACACCATTAGCGCATGAAACGACCCCATTAATACTTAACACACGCTAAAATGTTGCATTTCCTCGCGATATTCCTATAGCGCTACGGTATCGTGATTACTAGTCGGCATCCCACTGTCTTGTTTATTACGGGCGGCCATGTTGCAGGGAAACAAATGCCCCACTGAAAGCTGGGAATTATTGCGGCAACATCTAAAGCGGTGCGCGGTATTCACAATCACATCTAATTTAGTAAATTATCTTGAGTATTATACGCGAAGTTATACAAATCACTACAAGAAAATCTTATTTTTAGAAATCTTCATATGTTAAGTTAACATGACGGAATGTTCGTACAGATTTTCAGTTACAAAAAATATGCACAACAGTTGCGACTTCGAAAGCAATACGGAAAACAATGAGTGTAAAGTCGGCTGATTCCATTCGTTGCGGAGCTTTTCAGCGAGGTACATTTGCGAATTACACGCTTCTTATTTTTTGCACGCTTTTTAAGAATACACACATTTAGTTTAAAACTCTCGAACCACGTTTTTTAGGATTGGCGATTTTTCAACCCACGCTGTCTAAAGCGTGCGATGCACACTATGCAGGCCAGGGAGATTAGTAACAGAATTTACTACAGTACACATAAACTGCTGTTTTCTCAACTTTATTACAACTTTGAAGAAAAATGAACTTTCTTCCCTTTGACATCTTCCCAATTTTTCAATTTCCAGAAATTGCAGAAGCAAAACTACATCCTCACGGTCAGAATGGTCAAGAGTTATTAACCCTGATCTATGTTATGAAGCTAAATTGCATTTTATAGGCATTCCCCTTCCTGTCAGCCACCAATTACTACCAATCAACCATTTTTTTGGGAAAACTTTCCCACCTGTCAACCACAGATTCACAGGGCCGTCCCCAGAGGGGGTGTGACACCCCATTAATAAAATACTGTCGGCAAAACGTTAACTTGTCGGAATTATTGTCGGCAAATGGACATTTTTGATGGCTGTTTTTTGGGCGCCCATCTCCTTTTTGTATTTCGGTTTTGAATGACTTAATAGGCAACGTGCGCCGTCGGTCGACCAACCCCCGTCTCCCCAACCCCCCCTTCAAAATTTCGAACCGAGTGAAAAAACATTTGGGGTCGAAAAGGCGAGGCAGCGAGCCGAAAAAATTTGATAATTCCTGAATCCGGACCATGGTTTTGTCGGCAACAGAGACCCAACACCCCCCATAAAAATGGTTTGGGGACGCCCCTGCAGATTCATGAAAAGTATTATTCACTGAGCATGTAAAACTGAAGTACTTATAAAATTTTGTCAGTACGAACATCTCCATGCCACTTTTGGTCTTTGTTTTTTTTTCAATTTTGGCTTTCTTAATAAACCTGTACGGGGGGGGGGGGGGGGCATTTGAGTTGAGCCCCAAAAAATGGGGTCTCCAAAACTAGGTTGTCGAAAATTTCTTACAATCCTCGAAAAAAATGTTGGATCACTTTGACCGATTTAGGGAAAAGGTGGCCCCCTCCCCCATTTCATGGTGATCGAGTAATTGTGTCACAGCTTCGCCAGGCCCCAAACATTGATTGTGGGGAGTGGGGAAGACTGTTGGTAAAAGGGAAGACCTCGGATTTCGAAAGAACAATGACTTACCCAAATTCGATATCATTTGGGAAACATGGCATGGTTCCGATATATTGCATCAAGTGTTCCAAAATATTTTTTTCGATGATTGTAGCTAATTTTGAGGAGTTTTGAAGAACAAATTGGTAGAAAAAATATGGCTTGGACATGAAAAGTAGGGTCTCTGGAAATGAAATGGTTCTAAAAGGGGAGTTCACTGGAACTGAAAAGAGCCTGAAAATGAGGGACTTAAGGCGGTAACATAACCAATTCCTCCCAATTGAGAACCCCATAACAAACCTGACATTTAATTGTTGTGCGGTCATACCCACATCCTTTTTAATTTTTATCTACCACATTTTTACCATTAACTTAATTTCCAATTCACACCCCAAACACATGCAAACACCACACAAATAACACACATAGTAGCAACAATAACATTTAGTCATAAAAAAATGATGAAGTGGGCATTCAAAGGAAGAAAAGAATCATATTTTAGTTGTCATTAAAAAGAAAACTTCTAATTTAGAGGAACATACTCCATGTGGACAAAATCATATGTTATTTTGCACTACCTGTACATACTAGTGTAAAATTACTAAGGCATTGCTATATATATGGAAAGAACTGCGTGTGACAGGGTCTGAGGACCCTGGCTATCTATACCAAACAAAATCCAGGCCAACATACTTACACTTGACAGTTACTGACATTGATGTCCAAAAATGGTTCCCTGTTCTTGGAGAGACCCTACAATGCTGCAAAGAGTCACCGACCATACAGTGAACCAAGAGTATTGACTAGTCTAACAAGAAATGTTACAAGTGTTACAAGTGTAACACTTTCCGTGCGTTTCTTGCTAGTTATGCCCTGTTCTTGCGTGTTAATGTATTCCAAGGGGGGGGGGGGAGTGTTTTGGGCCCTATAGAACTTTTGCTCGACTCCTCCATATATCACTGTTTTGTTTTAATACTGTGTCGTAATGGAAATAAGTTGGATGAACATATTGATCTATCACCAGCACTATGTTATAGATTACTGTAGCAAAAATGAGTCAGCAATGCACAAATTGAGGCCAAGAAAACCGCAAAAATGTGAAGAGGCTCCGTTGCGTTTTGCGGGAAATGTGGAATGTATATAAAAAGCGTCGAGTGCTGATTTGGTCATCTTCAGAATTTCTGAATAGGAGGATACACGTATGTCTGGTGATAGATTTTACTTGTTTTAGTATTAAATTATTAGCGGGCTATCAAAAATATTCTGGCTCTCTGTGAACTGCTCCACGTTGTTGAGGGTGTTTTAAGCTTTCTGAGCACAACAATGACTTTTGGATGCACTAAAATGACAAATCGGGAATTTTGGAAATAGTCCCCAGTTATTTTCTGTAACTTTCTAAATATCTGGGACCTGTCTGTGTCCGTGTCTAAAGGAATATGTCATGATTTCTGATATTTGGAAAATTTTGGTATGGATGGAAAGTAACGTCGATTACATATAAATCAAAATAAGTTAAAAAATTTGTTCCCACATTTGTTGAGTATTTTGCCCGTTTTAAATTTTCCGTTCCCCTAGCTACTCGAAAACGATTCCGACCAAATCCACATCGCAGGCAAATGGTTACGTCAAAGTGATGACCATCCATAATTTACTGTTGTGACCATCAATCGCAGTGTTGCCTTGCCACTTTCCTATACCTGCGATCGATGTTTTTTTTATATCAAAATAATTAAACCAACGAAATGAAACAAAATATGTCATTCGTAACTTATTTCAAATTTATATTATTACTTCCATTACTCCATCAATATACAGTGTCAGCAATAAACAATTCCTAGTCAACACGATGTTTTGGTCATCACTGTGACGTCACGAGGAGAGCAAAATTGGGGCGCTTTGTATCAATTAAGCCGTGGCGAAAAATCCGCCCGTTTTCCTTCGTATTTCAAAAATCAAAAATTACATGCCTCTATTTTGTTAATTTTACAACCAATCAAATGTGTGGTTAGTTTTTTCGGGAATTTTGTGATGTATGTACATATATTTTATGAATGTAAGTCAACTGAGCTTGACAAAAATCTTGACAGATTCCTTTTTAAGTATTTTCTTAAAAGAATACTAATACTACAATATTTCTATACTTTCAAGATATTTCAAGTGCTTTTCAGCAGCTCTAGATTTTCCAAAAAGGTTCTTTTTAAGATAATGTCTCTCAACTATGTTGAGGCAACATACAGATTTTATGTATCCTTATGTTAAGCCACAATAGACTCCTTTGGAATTTCAAGAGTGGCTTGAGTGACTGGTCACAACTATCACTCGCATACAAGCGCTTCTGTCATATTTCCAAGTACGGTTATTATGACACATGTTACCCTAAACAAGCGACTGGTCAACCAATTAAAGACTCATTTCATTAAAAAATGGCCGCGGTATGAATTTTACTCCATGTATGGGATATAATGTTGATTTACCGGGTATCATATTATATCCCATACATTTACACAACAGCAGCTCGGAGACCTTCCCAAGTAGCCTTTTCAAAAACAAATTAATTTTTCTGTGCCACCGGACACTTTCATAGGCAAAACACGCCAATCAAATTCCGCACAACAAATGTTATGTAGATTACCGAGAGTCTAGTCGGGTCCACTTCTATTCTAACGGATAGTATATGAACAGTCAAGAAGGGTTCTCGTATTGCTATGCACACTTTTATTTTAAAGAGTATTTTCATATTTCTTCCTCATCTAGAGAATCTCTTGAAACCAACCAGAAAAAGCTATGAGCAATAGGAATTGAGCGGAACGTTTGCCAGTGCCCATTATTAAAGGTGCATGTTCCGATCATCTTGGGACCCCCACCACCCGATTTTACCCGGAAGTAGTGTCGATTTTGGATATCGATGAAAGTCCGTATTTTTTCTCATTGTGTCCTGAAATTTGAGCCCTCACAAATCCATTCATTCCCAAGATCTAAACAAGAATCCGTCATTTTAGTGGTTAACCATCATATTAGCACACAGTATTGAATAGGCTTTGCACATGCATTATTGCGTCTACCATCAAACCACAATTTTGTTTCCCACGGTACTTGACGGGGTGAATGTGCAAGTGCCATGCTCTCATATCATAGAGAACACATATACATAAATCGGAACAAGCACCGTTAAAACACAGCGTGTAATATGAGGCTACTTACGTCCCCAAGCCTTGTATCAGCTCAGCTGTGTTGCCCCATTTTGATTCGTATTTTCGTAATTTAATACTTTCGTCACATGATTCCCTAGCTCTAAAGTTAATTTCTAATAATTACAGTGTCAGTGAATCTATCAATAGTATTTTTACTTTCTCCGTATAACTTGTTTGTTGGGGGACATTGATAAAACTTGATAATCCTAAAAGAAGAGATGGTAACCGGGAACGTTAACTTGATTCTATGCGTTGAGACCAATGATTATCATCATTGTCGAACCCATCGATTTTTCATGTTTGTTTTCTTTTGGACTTGATAAATAAGGTCTTGACAATTTCAAATTCCGGTGAAGTATTTTACAGTGAGTTTGAGTAGTGTTTGTGATTGTGTATTCTAGCCATGTTCACACGGTCACATAACTCCCAGGGTTTGAAACTAACTCCGGAGGTGAAAATTTAACCATTATTTTACTTCACTCCAATTGTGTCCCAACGATGGCCAAAACTCTGACATCATCCCCCTGAGACCATTCTCCTCCGATTCTCATATCGGAGTGGTAGACTGGAAGTCAACATACCTGAAGCCGTGGACTTTCCTGTGTGGATATTCACACACAGGAATTTGTCAACAAAGATGACATTGCAGTTCCACCTTTCCGCTCACTATCCCCGAAGCTTCCATTACAGTTCACGACACGCCAAAACCTCCGTGAGTGTATTGGAGGTTGATCTTCACCCCAGTTTTTTTAGGGGGATAAAAACCCCTCTCGACCCGCGATAAAACTCCTCGTGTAAAACCCCAGAATGCAGCCACACGTCAAAACCCTGTCGACCCTCCAGAGTTTTGAAACTCGGAGTTTCAGCCTCCGTGTGGACACTACTCTGTTATTGTAGGCTAGGTGTTGCGTACACTTTGACCGGAATTAACCCTCATGTCGACGAACTAATCAATGGGTCAACCCCATTTCAGTCAATAATATGGTTTGTGCGCAAATGATTATGGGGATGGCTTTTTAACTGCTGCTGTTTTTTTACACATAAAGATCAAAGGTCTGGTTAGAGAAAACTGTTGTGCTGGTAGACATCACTTTTAACATCGGAACCTTTTAATCAAAATATGTCAGGTTAATAAAATTCTAATGAAATTCCATTTGGGATGGGAGTATTTCAAATCACAAACACAACAAACATGCGGTGAAATCACACGCTTGCACTTTTTATACATGTACTGGTGAGATCCTTTCTACTCCACGCAATATTGGCAAGGTCAAGATAAACCCTACCTGTGAACCTCTCTCTAGTCATGACCAGTACGGAAAATGTATACTGTAAATTACATTTGCAAGGCTTATTCCACGACTTTCGTGAATAAGAATTCACCACAAAATAACACTTGCCAAAATGTTTCAAAACCCACAATTGAAGTAGCATTGTGATGGTCAATTGTGACTTTAGTACAACACAAAATGTAATAGTTGTCTCCATTTGCCAAAAAATCTGCTGACAAAAATATCCTTGTTTACAGTGTATGCCAGGGAAATCGGGCACTATAGCTTTCTATTGTTGAACTAAGTGTTCAGCAGCCAGTGAGAAATTTAATCCACTGCATTATTGGCCACACAGCAGTGTGACAACACAAAAAAACCATAAGGCAAAAAAAGAAGAAAGTTGTCTAAGCGTCATTTAAATCGGTGCTATTGTGTAGTTGCATGTGTATGTTGGCCCAACCACTCAAAAGGTATATTGAACACTTTGTATGAACTCCCAGCAGCCACCCTAAGCTGTCCTGGACTCTCATTGGGAAAAAAACACTGTCAAAACAGAAACTGTCCTACCCAGATGTTGGCTGTTCAGTGATTAATGTTGCAACAAACCGATTCCACAAATTTCTAGTGGCATTTTAAAATAATAACAATGCGAACTGCACTCGGATTTATATGCGATGCGTAAAACATGTCCACCGCAAAATGTCCGCTAACCCCTCACCAACTGCAATAAATGCAACTACAATGTAAGAAAGTCTACAATGTAGATACACTCCACCCCTCCCTGAGACAACCCACCCACCCATTCCCCTCCCCAGACAAAACACCCCACCCTTCCCCCCTCCATCCCGTCCATCCCCTCCCCGACAAGCCCCCCCATCCCTCCCCTCCCCTCAACCGACATCCCCACCCCTCTCTTTGCATATCGTACCGTTTCAGCGATACAGCAATTACTCATATTTATTAGACCAATTGCATAAAATGCCCCTGTAATTGGCCCACATCCACTTTTACTCAATTATGATTCACACCAAATAGGGCAAGTGGGTCTTTTCACATAGCAAAGGAATTGTATATCTGATGTACCATTTTAGCAATACTGCCATTATGCATATTTAAATAGCTCATTTACATGTATCCTGAGCCGCATCTACACACACCTTTCAAATGGCACCGAAGATGCTCACTATGATAGGCTCTCATGCAGTGAAGGAATTTGCTATCTG
>JAMKCH010023164.1:0-20364 GCA_023653785.1 Ophioderma brevispina
TTTCCTCTGTGGACGTTATTGATATACAAGATGAAATTGTATGTTTAAAGAAAGAGAGGAGAAGCATTTTGGCAAGCCATTTGAAAAAAAAAATCACTCAGCGAAAGGTATTATTGCGCAGCAAAAGCGGTAGAAATGCTGGGGGAAAGTCCCGTGAAATAATCTAAGGGACGGATGTAACGTAAGAATATTTGTTTAAGAAAAATGATAAAAGTTGCTAAATCGAATTCCAGTAAATGCCCCCAAATACTATAGATTTGCAACTAACATGACTAAGGGGCATCAACCAAAATTTCCCGGGCCCTTATGAAAAGCGATCCCCGTACACCATGCTCCATTCGCTCCGCTCACTACACTTAGTTACTGAGTCATCCATACCCATAAATTTTGCACAGTACGCAATGATCATAATTATAAGCTCAGATAAACGTTTAAATAGTAATAACGAATACGTGTCATCCAAAAAATGGGCGTACCTTTAATTTGTTATTTTACTTTCGTTTTACGTGGTGACTTTGGCGATTTGTTTACAGGGTTTGTGACATATTCGATCTAAGTTTGAGAAATTGTAGACGAGTGTTAATCTAATTATGTGAACTCGTCTACAAGAAATATTATACCGAAATTGATTAGTGCGAAGGGTGATATACGCCTGGGGTGATACGCTTTGTAACCTAGAACGTATTCAATGATTTGTCTTTTTGATCAAATGATTCCCAGTCGCCTACTTATCCATTCATTTAAATGAGGTTCAAGTGAAAAATAATTGCAATTTAAATCAGTAAGATATGGATATCCAGCACTTTCCTTGTGTCTTTGGTTAACGTCAGACGATCCGTGTTTGTGGGCACCATTGATTCGTGTCTTCAGAACAGCCGAGTACAAACTACCCACTTATTTAGAACCAGGATTTTGCTGAGGATATTTTTTCACCGAAATATTAGGTGAGGGCTATCCTTACCCTAATCCATCTTTCATTCAGACGTCATTGCAGTTATACGATTAGAGTTTGGACTTGAAATCTATCCTCGCGGGTCTACACAACTACAAAGTCTGAGATTAATTATCACAAACTATACTGAAATAATGCATTTAACAAGACAATAGCAATCGAGTTCACAAGCGTAACGACCCGAGGTGGTGGTGGTTTGAGGGTTGGTGGGGGAAAGTAGCAAGGTGGATAAAGTCAGTGAAGACGCGGCTCTTACCTAGCAATCAAGTAAAAGTACACTATAAATGATCAGGGTGCTTAGTAGCTCTTAGTAATTGTGACTCAAAATGATTAATTGCAAATACGCACTTCAGTGATTGTTTATACTACTCAAAATTTGTAAATAATAAAGGCTTAAAATTGTCCTTAAATTAGTACCCCTAATTTATTTAATTTGAAGTTAATAATTGGACTAATGTGATTAAATCAGCGAGAGAGTGAGAGAGAGAGAAAGAGAGAGAGAGAGAGAGAGTGAGAGAGAGAGGGAGATGGAGAGAAAGAGAGAGAGGGAGAGAGAGAAAGAGAGAGAGAGAAGATATTATTGACGTTAATCTATGCGACGCTGTTTCGACTCAATTAATAGTCGTGTAAATATTACCTATGAAGAATTTTTCTGCTGCATTAAGCGACTGCTTCTTGTACATTGTGTACCCACTTATTTAGAACCAGGATTTTGCTGAGGATATTTTTTCACCGAAATATTAGGTGGGAGCTATCCTTACCCTAATCCATCTTTCATCAGACGTTATCAGTTATACGATTAGTGTTTGGACTAGAAATCTATCCACGCAGGTCTACACAACTACAAAATCTGAGATTAATTATCAGAAATTATACTGAAATAATGCATTTAACAAAGGCAATAGCAATCGAGTTGAGAGGCGTAACAACCCGAGGTGGTGGTGGTATGGGGGTTGTTGGGGGAAGGTAGCAAGGTAGTTAAAGTCAGTGAAGACACGGCTCTTACCTAGCAATCAAGTAAAAGTACACTATAAATGATCAGAGTGCTTAGTAGCTCTTAGTAATTGTGACTCAAAATGATTAATTGTAAAAATTGTAAACAATGAAGACTTAAAATTGTTCTTATTTGTACCCTTAATTTATTTCATTTGAGGTTAATAATTGGACTAATGTGATTAAGTAAGAGAGAGAGAGAGAGAGAGAGAGGAAAAAATGTCAATGATGTTAATCTTTGCGACGCTGTTTCGACTCAATTAATAGTCCTGTAAATATTACCTGTAAAGAATTTTCCTGCTGCATTAAGTGACTGCTTCTAGTACATAGTGTTACCAAAAATATAACATGTTGTAGAACTTGTGGAACCCCTGCAAAAATTTTCATATTTTTTAGGGACACCTGTTATGTGAAATCTCTCGTTTCACCTTTAAAATGCTCGCATCACATGTCGCATCTGCATTTTGAAATATTTGCGATTTCACATAGAGATATATTTGCGCCGCGTATTTTTGACTTAACGGTGGACTTGCTATTACGCCTTTTTCACATAGTGACGTATTTGCATAAACTAGTCAGATAGCGGCGTCTTTGGGCGATGCATTGGTCATTTGCATGGTGATATTGCTATTTTGTCGTTTTTACATAGTGACGTATTTTGATGAACATTATTTTTGGCAGATAATATGAATGCGTTATAAGCTGATTAGTAAAATATATTTAAATTTGGGTATATTTTCATTGTTTTCAAACAATTTTAATCAACAAAATCAATCAATAGTATATACAGCAGATTAAAATACGAAAATACGTCACTATGTGATGCTACCGTCGTAATGATGTGTCGCTTGACTTGCTATCAGGCTTCGATCTCATTCAATCAATTAACTCGTCCATGTAGCGAGTTAATTATCATCAACCGCTTTAGATGATGTGACATCAATATTTACAAACACAGGTTAGCACCTGTTTTACTGACATGCTAGGAGTAAAAGACCATAACTACTTCACTTGTCAAGAGCACTATCAGTGATTTGCTATAGGCCTTTTACAAAATTAAAAAAAAAAAAAATCAAAAATGATACTTTTGCATGTCTGTGACAGTGATAGGTGTACTAACATACCCTATACTACAAGTATAGTCCGAGGTTGCTCTGACTAGACACTCCATATTGGGTTGTGGTCGTGTAATAGTCAGAGCATAATGCAGCTATTACGGTGTCCATCACGCATTTTATTCACCTTGACTTAAAAAGCCATACCTTATGTCACCGATTCTTATTTCTAACGGATGTGCAGGATGTCAGTGTAGGATGTTTGGCGTCAATAACTGGTGCAAAATGAAAGAAAATTGAAGCCACTAAAGTATACTAGAATTTGTCGTTATTACAATTCCACATCGAAAGCTTGTAGAAAACTGTTTCATAATACCTCAATATTGCTTTTTTGGTCATAATAATTATATATTCGTTATCTATAACACCCAGGGAGTCGGAATATACCAATAGGAGGTCGGTAAGTGAAGTATTATAAAACTTTTTTTTTCCCCCCGACAGGTTTGTTGTGTCGGTAAACAACCCGCGATATCCTATGACCAATTCGTAGCCCGGGCAGGGCCCAGGCTACGAAACGTGTTTCGAGCTACTACAAGTGATAGACTAAAAGCACCTAATAAGACAACATTGAATATTTTGAGTCATCATTGTCAGAATGGACACTTTAAAATACTGTAATACGTATAATTTATGCGATCATATCTTTTGAACAGCGCTGTTTTCCTTCTCCTATTTTGTAGTATCTTGCATGTGGGAGAGCGTGGTCTAGTGTTTAGGGTGATTGCCTGTGGCGCAAATTACCAAAAAATCCCGGGTTCGAATCCGGTGGGGTCACTTGCTGGGATTTATTCGAGTGCTCAATTCTGGGATTCAATAAGCTATTGAGTAAATACAGAAGAACCAGCTTCGCCTCCTTGTTTCACTTTGATTGGCAAATGATCATGAAAAACATCCCGTCCTTCGGAGGGGACGTTACGCCGTCTGTCCCGTGTACATAGAGTCCAACTGTACATGGTCCAATTCCATTTAGTGTCGATTATAGTGGGGTAAACCCGCTGACTACTGTTCCCAATCCGCCCCATCAAAAAAAAATGGCCATGTTAGGAGCGTCCGGATCATCTGAGACACGGCCCGGTTCGCTTACCTCATGCTCATAAACCTGACACACACCACAAGCCATTAACCAATGACATTGTGGACACACTAAGAAGAAGCTTGTTGATATATAAGCATATAACAAATCGCCTTTTGTTTTCACTTTCAAGCATTTCTGTAGCCAAAGACAATGAATAAAATCTATTGAGGGTCTTATCTTTATGAATCACTACATATGACACCATGGTGCCCCAATCTCTCGTTGAGTCACCTGTAAGATATCCTCAATTTTGAAATATTTGGCTCTTTCGGGTGGATATATCTGATAGTATGGCATGTATAGTAGGCCATAGTGCACTTCCTATACGCATCACATTATGATCGTACTCGTATGTATATGCGTTTGCTACATCAACAGTGTAAAAACAATTATGCAATTTGGTTTCCTCTTCAGGCTGCACTTAACCAGATGTCTAGCGAAATGCTATAACAATCATGCTGATACAAATTTCAGAATTTTAATGTGATATGGATTGGATCACCCGGTGATGACTCCATGAAGCCAACTGTTTCAATATTTAGAAGTTTTCTCGGTTTCATTGGCCCTTTATATGTCCTTATCGTTAACATAAATCGTTCATCAGACAGCTAGACTCCTCTATTTTTTATTCCGAAAGTGTCAGAGACTACGTATAATGGACAACTGGACTAAAGAAGCACAAATAATGGAGATGATAAAAGAAATAGGGCTAGACGTGTAATATAAAAATACGACGCAAACTTGTGTCTCAGCTTATTCTTTGTCAAGACGCCTCAACCTTATCGCCGAAGCCCGTGCTGCGACTATGGCACGCTCCCGTAATCAAATCATGGCGATTTTTTTTCGCGCATGTCGAGTTTCTTGCGCTGTGTATCGAGTTTTTCCTCCTTCCTCGCCATATTCGAGTGTCAGCGGATATGGTCGAGTTTAAGCGCTATATGTCCAGTTCCCTCTATACATACATCGAGTTTTGCTCTCTATATGTGAGTTTGACATAACTTATGCTAGTTTCAAATGCTCAATATGAGGAAAACTCGACATGATTTTTTGGTGTAATTGTAAAAAAAGTCATGTCGAGTTTGCGTCTTTGAGAAAAAAATCATGTCAGTTGCTCATGTTAGAAAAAAATCATGTCCGTAGTTTGCCTCAGTTGAGAAAAAAATCATGTCGATTTGCTCCTGTGGAAAAAAATCATGTCCAGTTTGCACATGTTAAAAAAATCATGTCCAGTTTTTTTAAAAACTCGGCATGACTATTCTGGACATGGATTTCGTCTGGGACATGATTTATGAAACTCGGCAACATAGAGTTCAAACTTGTAGGCAGCGCTGTAACCTCGAAATATAATGCGGGGTAACTCGATATACATCGCATGAAACTCGCCATGATTGAATACGTGGAGTCTGCCATATGTCGCGACGCAACCAGTGAGAGGACTCTATACCACAAACGTGGTACAGGGACTGTAGGACATAAAATAAAACGCTCCGCCTTGATGAAGGTTAGTCCTGCTCAGCTATCGAAAGCTGAACACAGTATTCAACGAGATCATTCTCGTTGTGCGGTACCGTTGTTTGTGTTAGTAACGATGAGTCAATTCTAGAAATTGAGGTTCAAAAAGTACCCTAATAATCGTATATTATGCCCGTATATTTGACTAGCTAGATGTATACTAATTGTGTCGGTGTCACTTTTTTCAATTCTGAACCCAGCGCTCATCTATGCAGTGACATTTACGTTTACTTACGTACGTTGCCATTGTAAATAGCGTGGCTATTTTTCGGCAGTGAACCAAGTTTGATTTGGGAAATGCAACGAGAGTATGATTGCTGTCATATTATAGGGGCGTAGAACTGTGTTTTGACACGCCGCAAGTCAGTTGCGGTGCTCTAAGCATGTTACGACAGTACAATGGTACAACTGCCAAGATTTATTTACTGCATTTGGTTGTGTGGTATACTGCAACCTTGGCTTGATCGGCGCTATAAAAGCCGAAAGCCCTCTGTATTTGCATAAATAGAATGTACTACACAGCTGCGAGTGCCGTCGGTGACTTGCGTCGGCAACTTCTATCGCTGTAATTATGGCAAGCCACAGCAGTCATAAATTCGAGTTTTGCGACGCCTTGTATCGAGTTTGGGTGGGGGCGACCCCTGGTGTCGAGTTTTGTAGTGGTCGAGTTTTGCGACGCCGTGTATCGAATTTTGCGACGCCGTATGTCGATTTTTGCGACGCCGTGTGTAGAGTTTTGTATGTGGTCGAGTTTGGCGACGCCGGTAATCGAGTTTTGAGACTCCGTATGTCGATTTTTGCGACCCCGTGGTGTCGAGTTTTGTAATGTGGTCGGAACAGTTTTGCGACGCCGTGTGGCCGAGTTTTGGACGGGATGGGGCCGAGTTTTTCCGGTATGTGGCCGAGTTTGGACGATATTTGGCCGCGTTTTGGAGGTATGGTGGCCGAGTTTCATGTATGTGGCCGAGTGTGACGAATGTGGCCGAGTTTGGACGGTATGTGCCCGATTTTCCGTTGTGGCCGCGTTTTGGACGGTATGGTGTGGGCCGAGTTTTGTGTTTTTTAGAGGTTTGTGGGTTTCCACATTGAATTACTTTGTCTTTATTGAGGATGTTGATTATCTAATATGTTGTTTTTAATATGATTATAGACCATAAATCAACTTTGTATAAAACTTAAGATGGAGTCTACACGATTTATTCAACTCTTAGTAATACAACTTAAGATGGGAGCTACACAGGTTTATCTCGCAAGATACAATATTATAACTTTCATGTCTGAAATCAGCCATACTTTTGTAGAAAACGCGTGTGGAAGGATTATTTGGTGGTTTTGCTCCGTTTGGTGTTGTGTGCCCTTGACCTAAACACGGGCGAACGGGCGCAATTTATATTCCATTATTTATTTTATGCACTACGGCGAATTTTTATATCCTGGTTTGTGGTAGAAAACACTAGAAACTAAAAGAAAGTAGAGTGTTTTTTTCCGAAGGACCTTACCATCAATACTCATTTTGTAAAAAATGTCATAATGTCACTAACGTAATGGGATGCATAACTTTATACATAACTCTTATATATATTCCAAAAATAAAATCACATAAGATAATCAACTAATAAGACATTAATTCATGTGAAACACAAACGCTAAAACAACAAAACTCGCCCACATACCCGTCCACACTCGATACACAGCGTCGCAAAACTCGACCACATGTCGTCGCAAAACTCGACCACTTACAAAACTCGACACACGGGGTCGCAAAACTCGACATACGGCGTCGCAAAATTCGATACACGGCGTCGCAAAACTCGGCACATACAAAACTCGACACACAGGGTCGCAAAACTGACATACTGCGTCGCAAAACTCGCTTTATGACTGCTGTGGCTTGCCATAGTACAGCTTCTATAGAGTAGGTTTGTTTTTGTGCTATTGCTTGTTGAGGGTTGGGGCAGTGAAGTGGTAGGTTGGGTCTTTCATCGGTCTTTATCTGACCCGGTTGAGCAATGTTAGCATAATTATGAGTGTTTCCAACTACTTTTTTCCAAGATTATGTGAGTAAAATCCTAAAATGTCATTGAATTTTGGTTTTCCCCACCATAACGTGTTATGCGTATTAAGGGAATATCGCCAAATTCACACATAACGAGGAGAGCATATTCTTTATATAACGTAAGTGGAAATTAAATATTTAGCGCGTTTAGGGACCGGTCAGAAAATAGTGTTTTGAGAAGCAGTCATTTCATAATTCAAAACGTAATCGATTTGTTTTAAAGAACCAACACAACTTAATGGCTTAACAATTGACATAATTAAAGGACCCTTACTGAATCACTTCCATCACGATTGGAAAAACAATTTGGATGTTTACATTCTGTAAAAACAGTACACCAGGAAAGAGTTCCGGGGGGGGGGGAGTGTTGGCAGTTGTGGAATTTATGAACAAGGATGCTGCATTACTGCCAGCATTTTGCCAAAACTTGAAGCATTTCGTCATCAGCTCACAACCATTGTTCTATTGTATATGTGCTAATCCCGGCTATCCATCTTTCACTTGCCAGATCAATATCTTACTACAAGCCTAAAAGTACAATGCCTGAAATCCCGGTCTGAATCTTTTTAATTGTGTCCGAAGAAAATGCTAGAAGATATAACTGTAAATTCTGTCAGGATGTGAATACCTTGCTTTTCTAGCTGCCTAGTACCTCTGTGAAGCAACCCTTATGTCTGGACAGATACCGCCTTAAATCAGAGAGTGTTTCTTAAGCAAAGTCCACCCTGAAAGCGTCTCAAAGGAGCTTAGAGAGTCGCCTTATGGATTGGTATTGAACCTGGTGAGGCACTCCTCACCTGGAGCTGACTCCTCAAAAGATTTCAAACGTGATTCGAACCTGAACTATTTAATCTAATCTAAAACCTTATCCATTAGGCCAAGCGCCTATCGTGTTGTAGACTTGAAATGTACGGGATCACTTATATCAAATTGTGAATGGTAAGTGTTGCGCACTTTACAAACCACTTTACCACCAATAACAAACATTATTTATATTTTTTCATATTCTTGGGAAAATATGGCAATTTTAATCATGGAATGTAACGTTGGTAGCACAAACATATACATACAAACACCATCTTTTGCAAGTAGACGAACCAAATATGACATTATAGCAACCTTCCCATTATTTTTGTCGATAAAATAAACATTTATATGCTTGTTATTTCTCTGCCAATGTACACTGTTAAATCGCACGTATTTAATGTGTTAAAGTGTGGTGTTCAAGTGTGAACACTTTACCATTGGCCTCATATCAACGTCAAAAAGCTCAATGACTTCACCATTACCACCTGTAGACATGTGGGACCGAATGACTCGGGATACTGTATTGTTTTCAACGCCATTCCTCTACTTTGTTGGCTACCACATAGACGAATGTTTGGGAGTGGCACATCTGATGCAGCCGGACTATTTTGCTGTTAATCTTTATCATGTTCGACCTTTATTTTTATTTACTCCAGATTATAGAATCTGGTCATTTTTTATTTATTGGGCAAAAAAAGTTCCCAGTTAAGCTCTACAGAGCGCCATAGTTACTATATATCTGTTACGTCATTGTGCCCCACATTGTGTCATGATTTTGTTTAATTCTGACCGATCTCCTAAATTATTTTGAAGATCTTGGTGTTTGCTGTATGTTTTTTGTGAACTTGTCATGCGAATATTACATTTCCTTATTGAGTTATGATGAAAATGGTGGCAGTAGACGATAACTTTCTAATTATGAGAAAATGCTGCATCATTAAATAATTCAGTGCCATTGAACCATTCCCTACATTTATATACCACTTTTTCTTTGTTCTATCTAGAATTGAAAAGATTGTGTTCTTCTCGTAATTTGGTGTGAATTTTTGGTGACGTTATCTCAAGAGAAAATTAAAGTTATGGGCAAAGAACCTAAAAAAGTTATTCTGTTTAGCAGTTCGCTCAGCCAATCTTCTTTGAAATAATTGTTGGTACACTATGAACGATTTCGGAAAACTGTTCCCCCCACCCTCCCCGTCTCCCCCAACCAATATTGAATACGGCATCGTTCAAGTCCTTTGGGGCTTTCAATTGAGTGTAGCAGGGCTTGTAGACACTCACTCTGGTCTCGGCGGTGAGCATGTTAGCAAATTGTGGTGGCGGTTTTGTCGCCAGATGATGGCGGCAAAGCTAAAATCAAATAGATTACAGCAATGCAGACACAACTGCATCCGATTAATAGTCCAAGAAAATACAGAAAACACCCTGGGAAAAAATAAGACATAGCTGATTTTTTTCAGATCTTCCTAATGGTTGTGTCGAAACAGCATATCAAAAGTCCTCAAGTTGCCTCCTCTGTGCTAAATGAGGAATAAGGAGGTAAAGTTTGTTCAAGGAGTCAAATTCTAAAAATTTTTCCAATATGTTTAAATCTATACCATTGTTCCTGTCAACTCATAAGGATTAAACACGTATAGTTTGGCCCCTATCTACGGTTTATAGATTATTAACTTTATGAAATTCACTGTTCAAGTCGTACTTAGACTGGGGGTAGGTTCATAATGCTCTGACTGTTATTTAAAGGGTGTCCATGCCTTCGACTCGTTGTGTATAAACCGCAAATATTGCTTTATAAAATAAAACAAAAATGAGAAAGTCTTTCATCCACGATTTGTTTTTACAGCTAGCAAAGCATATTTTTACATTTTAAACCTATCGGATTATTATGACACCAGAATGGCAACGTTTTTGCATTTGAGTTGCTTTCTGCTGTATTATTCTCTTTGATATACCTGGGATTCCCGTAAAATTGAGTACAATTCTCTTTTCAGAACTTACCTGAATCCCAATACTACTTTAAAGTGCTTTATATTTTAAGTACTTATAAGTACTATAAAGGGCTACACTTTAAAAGGTGATGAAAAAAACGACTGGCAAAAATTATGTATTCTGAAGGTTTGAGCATTTTTATTTGATTCTTGATCTTTCAATCCACACTCTAGGTGTAAAGAAAATATATTTCCCAATAATTATCGTTATTGTGTTTCGGTTCGCTTAGCTCTAACGTGCATGATATGAAATCGCGTCGGTTCACCAGCTAGTATCATTCAATTACTAAGTGATGCAGGTTGCTGTTGTATTGTTTTACAAATTAATTTTTAACAATGTTACATCGAGTGGGAGAAAGAAGTTAATTTTCTGGTTTAATATATTTTGGTAGGTTGCTTCAATAATCACCCACAGTTCAATAAGGACGGCTTCAGACAAATGTTTTCATCCAAACAAACACGACCCTGGACCATTGTTTACTTACTCTCTAAATTTTAACGAGTGAAAATTTCACTCCCCAAAGGGAAGTGAAAATCTTGTAAACAACTCCAAAATGAGTGTTTTGTACTTAAAAAGAGAAAATTTCCAATCAAAAAGAGTAAAAAGCACTCCAAATAGGGTGAATTTCCACTCGTTTGAGGAGTTAAACGAAAGGACAACACGAAAACGAGTGGAAATTCACTCTTTTTGGAGTAATTTCACTCTTTTTGAGTGGAAATTCGCTCTTTTTAGTACAAACCACTCATTTTGGAACAAACCACTCATTTTGGAACAAACCACTCATTTTGGAACAAACCACTCATTTTGGAACAAACCCCTATTTTGGAGTGGATTTACAGACGTTTCACTACTTTTTGGTGGATGAACTTTTTCACTAGTTTACATTTAGAAGAGTACGACTCTTCATTTGAATGGTTTTGATGTAATACCAATCGAAAATATGGTGAGAAAAAAAAGCAACAGAGGTGCAGACAGACACTGAATATTAGAAAGTTCGGTTTTGCTTGGTTTACCAAAGGCTATATCATTAATCAGAGTACTGTAAGAAAGGTGGTAATAGACATCCGGGGTAAAATTTCTTCTAAAATGAGACCCAAGCCGCTCTCTAAATGTAAAAAGAGTGAAAAAAGAGTGAATCTTAATTCACTCGAAAACGAGTGTAAACCACTCAAAAATAGTTGCATGTGTTGGTTAATCCACTCCAAAAAGAGAGAAATGACTGAACTTTCACTCCAAAATTGGTGAGAGTGAACACCACTCTAAAACGTGTTGTCCTCCATTTAACTCTTTTAAAGAGTGGACATTCACTCTTTTGAAGTGAACTTTACTCCTTTTTGAGTGAACTTTTAGAAGAACGAGTAAAATAGTGAAATGTTCACTCAAAAAGGAGTGACGTTCACTTCAAACGAGTGAATGTCCACTCTTTAAAGAGTTAAATGAAGGACAACACCTTTTAGAGTGGTGTTCACTCTCACTCTTTTTTCACTCTTTTTGGAGTGAAAGTTCAGTGATTTCTCTCTTTTTGGAGTGGATTAACCAACACATGCAACTATTTTTGAGTGGTTTACACTCTTTTTCTAATTATAAAACTCGTTCTGTTTACCCATAAGAGCGCTAAATTAGTCTTTAACATTTCAGGCGAGGGCCAATGTATATAAAAGCTACACAACCATGCAAAAATATCAATTTTGTAAAATCGTGAGGGCGCACTATTTTTCAATGTGCCAGTGTCTCTTTAAAATTCAGGCTAGTTTATAACGTGTAATGCGATACGGCCGGTGTAAAGAAATTGAGTGTCCCTCATGAGAGAGTGTCCTAGCTACCATAGCAACATGTACGGAATAAACCGTGACCTTGTATACGAGGCCATTTGGGTACAGTGCTGAGACAAACGATGCATACAGCACTCAATGGCGAACACAATAGACAGATGGGTGGTAGGACACTCAGTAACACGGACACGGTAGTTTATGACACCGGCACATTTGCGTCACATTGTTTGTTCTGCTAGCTTTGTCAAATTTTACGAAGATTACCGCGTGGATTAAGGATTACAAGAATTTGCATTGAAATATAATTGGCACACAAACTGAAATTAGACAATAGAGAGCGCTATCACATGTTAATTGACAATCTCTGGACAGCAATATTTCTATAACGTTTCTTTATTTATATCTTTACAGATCTTACAGAAAGTTCATTTGGATACCCCAGCATCAGTAAAAACGAGCACACGAAGCGAAGCGACCGTCATTATAAATGTTACAGCTTGCATCTCTACTCAATGAAACTGCTGAAAAATATGTCTTTCGAAAATGACGACTATGACTACAAGCCTTACAACAACACAACCACAGATACACCACCCGATGATCCAGTGTCCTCACCGGATGCCAAACATTATGACATTCTCATACCTCTCGGTATATTCTGCTCGGTTGGTGTTCTTGGAAACATTCTTTTTTGTACTGTTGTGTTCGTAGATCGTAGACTTTTCAAACAAAGAACCAATGTTCTTTTATTGCTGATGGCTTTCGGGGATATGATGGTGCTAATTTCACAATATGTTAGATTTTATCATGCGCTCAATATTGAAAAAAGTAGGACGGTTACGGACATAGGGTGCCATATGGAATATGCGGCACCAACGTTCGCTCAAGCTCTGTGCATTTTTTCGTTGACGGCATGTAGCATCGAACGTTACCTTGGAGTTGTGAAGTTCCCTTTGGGTAATAGTACAACACCGTGGTTGTTTACAGTGATCGCTTGCGTCGTGATCGTAGTCCTTTCATTGGCTCTGGGAGGCCTGACCTGGTGGTGGGTGTTTTTCCAACCCGGAAGTCATTGCTTAGCGGCTAATTTCTTCGACGAAAAGAACTATCGTTGGTCTCAGCTTGGCAGCACGTTTCTCCTATACGTAATCCCTCTTTTCATCGTCTCCTTTTGTTATTTTGCCATTGCCAGACGCATTGTGCAATCAAGTGCCATTCACAAGAGCCAACTTGGGGTTCGCCGATCTTTCGCCAGACGTAAGACGGGTATTTTGGTGTTGTCGACCATCACGCTGTCCTTCGCTCTTTTATGGCTGCCATTTCACGTCGCCCGACTGCTTTTAGCATTCCAACCCTTCGAAATGATGTTTGCATCGTATTTTAGCACGCTGGTAGATGTGTATCGTTATTCTGCCGTAGCAAATGCCGTTCTCGATCCAGTACTGATATTCATGTTGAGCTCAGAGCATCGTAGAGCGGTTTGCGATCTCTATTCATGTTGTTTTTGCAGAAAAGATCGCTATAATCATACCCGGGTTTCGACCACTCGAAGCACAATTTACACCGGATCGTCCGTGAAAAAAATCAACGGCATTACTTCAGTGTAGCAGGTGATCAAATATACACTGGTCAAGTAAACTAACAAATGATAAAAGTAATTTTTAGCCAATTTATCGTACACAACCTATTTACAGTGCTAGACTAACTGGGGTCTTAAGAACTGAAATGTGCCTCAATTGGGATCCTAAAGCCACTATCAGTGATTCACTCAAAAAAGCCAAATAATTGAAATTTGTGGAATAGCTTTAGTCAGTAGAATTCCCATAAGTTATTTTTTGCAACTGAAATATTTACAGAAAAGGAAAAAAAAAATCAGGATTGTTCAAAGATATGAATCTCCATTCAGTTATGTGTTGTAGTAAATAATGAAATATCCGATTCTGTCCATATTACGTTGCTTTCAAACCTAGCACTTGTAGGATATATTAGGATAGCTATACTTGTTGCAGACATGCAAAATCTGATTTTTGATGATTATTTTTCGATTTTCTGATTCAGCAAATCACTGATAGTGCCTTTAAGAACTACAGTAGTGGGACGAAAGGGAGGGGCTAAAGGGCCTCGCGTACTTTTGACATTGTCATATGACATTCGTAATCAAATTGGTAATTTAATTTGTAATCATACTCGACTCGTAGGCTATCAGGGCTTGGTTTTGAGGCTTTTGATGCTAAACGCAACTTCATGAGTACTAGGAATAACCCCGGGGAGGGGGGTTCACTTGTATTCAAAGGTGGATATGATGCGTGAACATGGACTTTCAAAATGCACCCTAAACACGTATTTTCACCGACTAAAAACAAGCTAAAACATACCCTAAACAAGTATTTTTATCTGTTTATGATACCCTCAACAAGTACGCAGTGTGTTGAATCGTAAATATACCCTTTATTATTTTGCTTTGCTTTACTTCCAAAGTTACGATTACAATATTTTGGATGATTTTGATTCCTGCTTAATGAGATATAACATGACAATTTCAGGGTTAAGAAAAAAACACACCCTTTTTCCATATTTTGCTGTTTTTGACACCCTAACGATGTACGCGCGTACATCGCCTTTTGGAAAAAAGACACCCTTTTTACGCGTTTTCTTGTTCACGCATCATATCCACCTTTGAATACAAGTGGCCCCCCGGGGAATAACTTTCTAATTCCTTTGATTTTTCTTTGTCCAGGCATGTAAATTAGTGCAAACAACAAATCCTGAAAGTAGTGATGAAATCCTGAAAAAAAATAGGCAAAAAGGGCCTAAAACGGGCTGAAATGGAGTAATCCATTTCCAGAAATATCCTGAAAATTTACATCCCTGCTTGTCCAGCAAAGTTAAATCTATGACGCCCGGTTGTTAACTGACATCAGACTCGAATAACGTTATTTTTGTCACAAATATAGTGCAAGCAAGTACTGATAGAGTGCGTCCTCAGAAAATCGTTTGATTGACACGGCTATAAACGGCGCCGTTAAACCGCTTGAAATCGAGCTATATCCCCAACGCCCCTAGAGAAAAATCTGACGACCACCGCAAAAAAGGAGCTAGCGTTATTTTTCTAATTGTTAGACCTATGGCCAATTTCCCCCCTAATCCAAGGCAGGGGTCCGTGATTGTTTTCAAAAGTGCAATTAAAAGCAGTTAGGGAAGTAGTAAATGTCAAAATCGAGCCCTGTTTTAAGAACGAAGCTGGTGCTCAGGAGTGTTTCTGTAAGATGATCCATCTCACCCGATTCTTTCCGACACACTTATGAATTCGGAAACCTTAAGTGAATAAAACGCGCGGTTTATCCTGTTAAGGTTTCCGAATTCATAAGTGGTGCGCAAGATTTCAATTATACTAGATTCCATCATCGTTTGAACTTTTGAGCAAGTGTCAGAGGTCAGTGTGCCTCTCAACCACATGATCCCAAATATAAATATTTATTTATTATTCTTTAGCTGGAGATAACCAGCGCACGCTAGTGTTGAGAAAAACCAATGTGTGCTTGGCCGGATTCGAACCGGCGACCTTCGTATTACTAGCACGATGCCAACTAAGCTATCAGGCCAGGGTTGGTAGAGGTTGGAGCGATAGATGGGTTTTTTCAACACTAACGTGCGCTGGCCATCTGCAGGGAAAGATTATCCTTGTCTACCTGGAGAACTAAGTAGTTAAAATTTCATGACCCCAAATAGGTAACAAAGGGTTACAGTTGTGGTAGCAGTTTCATTTAGAAGTCCCAAGTATGCAAATGAGCTTTTTGAATAGAATCTCACGCTTTACAGCACATCTCACACAGCAGTTTGTTACGGAATAAACCACATTTTGCATCAATGGGACTTCTAAATGAAACCTTTACCGCAATAATCATTCATTTTGTAACCAACCCTACAACAGAACTAGCTTTGTGTAAATATTAGCCTCAATACCTTCACATGAGAGCTAGTCCAGACAGCAGTGGAATCTAGTGTAATTGCGCATATGCTTTTCAAATATACCGCATACATAATGGAGTCAATAAAAACCCTGCATTCAGAATAAAAAAAATAATTAAAATAGTTAAGAATTATTTCTGCTCAAACGTTTGCTTTGGATATGAAGAGGGATAAACAGGTTTTCAGAAAACGTTTAATTGGCGTTATTTGTACTTTGGAAGCAGAAGTTATGCCTATTTTCTTGAGAAGACTTAAAAACCCCGTTTGGCCTTTTTGAGCCACACAATGATACATCGTTTACATAGAGCATGCATGGTTCTCAGCAGTGCTTTAAGGAAAAGCATTTAACACCAAATTAATGCCAAACAATAGAAGGTGGGAGAATAATTGCAGGATTATAAAATTAAAGGTGCAACGAGAGATTTCACATATCAGGTGTACCTAAAAAATCGAAAGTTCTGATTTTTTGCCCTGATGTAAGCTTTCTATCAAAAATATCCCCATCTGAAAGGATTTAGCTGAGAAATGTTTCTTTGGTACAAAAATTGTGAAATTTATAATTTCGTATAGGAGCAAATACAAAATCCAGCCTATGGTTTACATTGAAATATAAGCAAATCAAAAATCGCCCTTTTCTCTCTTTTAAGACATTTCTGTAGCGAAATACAAGGCAAGAAATCTATTTACTGTGTAATCTATATGAAATTACTATTATGACACAATATTTGGGTGCCTCAATATCTCTTGTTGCACCTTTAATATTCCCGACATTACAAAAGAAAATGCTGAGTGAAAAAATGTTAATGTCCCAGACGAGGAAGTGAAGGATGCTGGTGTAAGACCAGTTTACTTTTCGATCATTTTTCATTCATGGTTTGGGAATCAAGTGAATCAAAGAAACTTGGGAATCAAAGTGAAAATATGAGGTTTTGCATTCAGCTTAAAAACAAGCGCAATTTAATTTTTAAGTTTTAATTCCAATTTATTTGCATTATACTTACAGCTTTATTTCTTCTTGCAATTTATGGACATTGAGTATACTGTATTTGTGCAATATTATTAGCTTAGAGTTGTAAAACAAACATCTCGGAGCAAGTTGTCGCTGTGCGGGAAAAAAACCTCATACGTAACTCCAGAGAGTAAATGCCAAACCACACATCGGGTTCTAGTTTGAATTTGAAGCCAATTATGAGAGTAAATCTATGTCAGTTTATTTCAAAGTCTGGAGTAAATAATTATCTAAATATATTTAGAAAGAAAACCCTCTCCTGTGCAGGGCATTAGAGCAAATTATTACGTTTTTGGTGTATACTGAAAATGTTACATATGAGGTTTTGTCATGTTACCGTTTTTACTACCTGTGAGGTTTTGCTTTTAAAGGTCAAATGCACATATGAGGTTTTTCCCGCCCAGCGACGAATAAGTGTAAGTCTCGTATTTTGCGGGATAATTAAGCATATTGGTTAATTAAATGTAGATTCGACTTTGTTGCACTATAGTTTAAAATGTTATAAACGCAAACGAAACTTGACGATTTGAAATAACGATTTGGAATGTTTAAATGTAAGAAAGTAACGTCTTCGTAGACATGACTTTGTGTCAGTCAACACTTTTTTCTCGTTAAAGTGCAGCAAAGTCGCAACTGTGATTAATTAGTAATATTTATTTCATAATTGGCTTATTTAAGTACATAACAGTTAATATATGTATGAGAAATGTATGAGAAAACCATGCATACTTTTGCCTTGTACAAAAATCGTTTTCATTTGAGCATTTAGTAATTGAAATGCACCAATGTTTCTGTAAAAACATTAATATGTATAGGTAAGAATTTTGCAATCACAAGACGATATAAAGTCTAAGAAAAAAGGTTAATAACAGTTCCGCAATGATATAATTAATAATGAATTAATTATTAATTTAAAACAACGTGCCTTTTTTTAATCGATATTATTGTGCAAGAAATCAAAATATATTTATTTATTTATTAACCGTTTTTTGACAGGGTTACCTACTTGATTTTCAGTAGGAGGGATCTGTGTACGCATATTGGAATAATTTTAAAAAGTATATGCATCATATATTGGTAGATGCGTTGGCGACGCTAAACCATTAATGGGGGGGGGGGGACTGAAATTTGCCAAAGGAATTCAATTCTTTTATAGGTGTGCCTATTATTCGGCGGCATGCTTTTTATGGGACGGAATTGAAGAGACGCAGCTAGTGGAGTGCCCTCCTGGTGCCACTATTGCTAAGATGCCTTTTATTTGTCTAGATATTCTTAACAATCTAAACTAAACATTTTTCTACCAAAATACCCTTTAATGATCCGTATTTTAATTATAAGATTGATAGTTCAAATCTTAAGGACAACTATATGATTTCTGACACTGTTAAAGGTGCAACGAGAGATTTCACATAACAGGTGTCCCCCAAAATTTGAAAATTCTGATTTTTACACTAATGTAAAAATTTCTATCTAAATATCCCTATGATAAAGGATTAAGCTGAGAATTATATCTTTGCTACAAAAATTGTACAATTTCGAATTTACTGTAGGAGCAAATACTAAATTCATCCTATGTTTTATATTGAAATTAAGAAAATGAAAATCGCCTTTTGTTTTCATTTTCAAGGCTTTTCTTTAGCCAAATACAAGGTAAGAAATATATTGGGGTGTTATATATGACACAATGGATTCACCAAAATCTCTCTTTGCACCTTTAAATTTCTTACCCAGTTCAGCAATAACAGTCCAAAATGGCCAAGATTTAGCCAAGGTTGGACAGTATTTAACCAAGTTTTTATCATATCATTGGTAGAACAAAGCGCAATCGAAACAATACGCTCTATATGGATATATATACCTGTAAATCTGAAGTGACGAGACTTTTACACTCTAAATTTTGCAACGGATCATATAGTTGTGTACAAATGGTGAACCATTTGTTGAACTCTATGTAACAAAGAACTTTGAGTAAATCTGTTCATGTGGACTGCGAGTAAATCACAATATGTTTTACAAAATGACACTTGGTGCCATTTGGGTCAAATCTGAAGGCACATACTTTTCGGTTCATATTATAAGATTAAATAAATAGTGTGCATGCGTTGAATGTGCCTGTATTTTCGGGACAACTATGTATTAGCGACACTAACACATAGTTGTCCCGAAAATACAAACACATTTTAGTTGTATAAAAAGCTGACAATCATCTGTAAACGATTTACAAGCATTTTTCCGTAATGCAATTAACACCTATGGCCATAGTGTCATATAAGAACTGTTTGTAAACAGGCCTGTTCAAAGATATTTTGGCTACGTAGTGTCATTAGAATAAAACAAATGGGTTAACGATTTGTACATGACTACATTATCCGTTGCAAAATTTAGAGTGATAGCGATCGGGACATGGACCTTAAGTAGTATAACTAACAACTGGAATGAACCGTTGAAACGTTTTTATGTTAGAAAAAAACACATTTTAATTTTAAAGGTAGATAACCCGATTCAGATTTTTGTATCGGAAGAAAAGTTCATATTTTTCTCATTTTCTCAGTGAAATTTAAGGAAATGTTTCCTCTTGATGATATGAACAAAAAAAAGTACAGCAAGTAAACTTGCGTCATCCCCCTGGCAAAATGGCAGTCTGGAACATGACCGCAGATGACCTTTGACCTTGGTCCATGACCTTCGACATCATCCACACCTGAAGGAATCCCTAATGCACCTTAACCCCAAGTCTGGTTTAAATTGGACTTAAACTTTTCGAAGGAGACGCGAAAAACGAAAACCTAACCAAAACCTAACCAAACTGCAACACACACATACACATACATACACATACAGACATTCGCACCCTCGCAATATCCCCCTCTGCTTTTCAAGCCAGGGGGATAAAAAGGCCTCAAATGAGGTCACCACACAAGTTCACACACAATATTATATTGGCCATTTTTTAAAGCTTGTACTATCCAAACGTCTGGACCGATTTGACTCAAATTTTTTTAAATGTTTTTGGTGATATCGGGTCACCTACCTTCAACGTGCTTGTCCGACCAATTTCTCAAAGTAATCCAGGAGCACGGGCCACTTTGGCGTCTCAGTCCGCTATATTCGTATT
>JAMKCH010023165.1:0-19497 GCA_023653785.1 Ophioderma brevispina
GTCATCACAGCTGTTTAACCCTGTGCAAATTGTCTCTTTTATTATAATTTTAAGAAGTGGTGACACAATTTTGACAACTGATAGAAGTAGGGACATTCAAGAGCTATTACCTCTGTAAAAATCAGAAAAATCCATTGCGGGAATCTTGCCATATAGGCCTACAAAAGTTATGATTTATATGTTATAACGCCCTCTATGTAACCATTTTCCATAGAAAGACATGTAAAATTAGAATTTTAAGAAAAATCATATTTGCCCGCAATGAAATTTCGTCAAATTTACACAGGACATAGTTAGTGGGATAAATAATCTATATTAGTTGTCAAAAGTGTGTCGCCGTTCATATTTTTTGTTTTATTCTGGATTTGTCATAATAAATGAGACTTTCAAACAGCTGTGTCACCACATCAAAGTGGATGCTTATGTAAGATTGTAACTTAAGAACATGGAAGTGATGGAACGTATCATCATTGCCATTGTAATTGTTTTTTTGGACATTCCAAATTCTTGAACCTATCAATTTGACAAAAATCAAAATAAAGCAGTGTTATTATGTAAAATTCAGATCATTTGTGCACAAGGATCGTTTGTGTAAAGGGTATTTCTGACCTTGGCACCCACGAAACGTCATAACAACATCTCACAAGCAAAGCATCTTATAGCCGCCTTGCACATCCATATGAGGGCAGTAAAGAGTATTTACACGCAGCAGGGCGTAAGTGGGGTTGTCAAGTCGGTCAACTGTTATGTGTTCGTATCAGGGTACAATATGGGTTATTTCCATAGTGGTGCGGTACTTTTGAAAAACAAAACAGATATTTTTTGCCTATTTGGTAATGAACAAAGTAATACACTCCTATTAATAGTGTGTGTTGGTGGTAGTGTCTGTGAACATAAGTAAATAACAGCCATGAAGGCATGTTACAAATCATGTGGTCATTTTAATCCCCTGGCTTTAGCCAAAACGATATTTTGTCATTGTAGATTTTGTCATCAACAGAATCGTTGTTGTCCATGTCCACAAACAAGATGCTGAACTTTAAAGGTCCCAGGAAATGCAAATAGAATTGATGTGGTTTGTGTCAAGTCTACGAGGGACCAGAAAGCATTCAATATTTGAGTTGGTGATGACATCATTAGTGAAACTATTGATTTTTCAGAGAGTAATAGAAAATTCCAAATGACTGGTGTGAATCTATTCATGACACTGACTGAAAATCAATAGTTTCACTAACGATGTCACTGGTAGTGTATTCTTTTTTTAGGCCCTGTTTATTGGAATGGAATGTCCCATAAAGATTTGGAGTAGGTTTATCATCTCATTTCCTGGGACCTTTAAAGGCCGACTCAGATTTCCAGACGAGGCGCCCTCAATTTTCTAACATATCATGTTTTTGCATATATGTAATACTTGTCCACATACTAATCACTGTGTGAAATAGCTAAGCTGAAATCGATGTCCTATGTTATAAAATTCCAGATCCGAAATTTTTGTTATGCACAGTATCCTGTGGTACTGTTATGCTATACAAAAATGTTTACTGCATCAAAATGAAAACTCCGATTCATCTCAAACTTTGGAATTGAGCATTTTAGGAGACTATCTTTAGTTCTAGTTGACTATTTTTAATACATACACAAAAATGTTGTTTCAAAATCTCTGAGTCAGCCTTTAATGACACCTACATGACCCAGGTATCTGTCCAGGACAGGGAGATCTTACAAATTCTAACTTGCAGTAATTTTTAACAATTTGCTTTTGTTTATTGTTTTGCCAATAGGATATTGTTAGCGGGTTACAAACTTATGGTCACACCACAAAACAGTGGTGGAAATATTCTGTAGTGCAAGCAATAATGAGGACCAAAGATGGGAATCTGGAGGCCTGCTCTGATCAGAGAAAACAAGGACAACCAGATGGCTATTGATTTCTGCATAGCCACATGACATTCTTTGTTCACAGTTAATTACCTGAAAGCAGCTGAAGGGCAGACAGATGGATGCTATAGAAAATTAATGACCAAATCAGAACTGAATTTGAGTTTGTTCCTTTCTGGTGGTTTATATATTTATATCGTTTAATTCCATTCTAATTCCATTTGGTTTATTACCAGAAAGGCAAATAAAATGTAAGGTTGTTTGACTAGATGATTATTAGGCCAAAAGGTAAATTGTAATTTGACCAAATGGTTACTAGACCAAATATTTTTTTGACCAAATGGTTACTAGACTAAACTTTGTAAAACCAAACAGTTAATAGACCCGATGATTAGACCCAATGTTTACAACCAAATGATTATTTGACCAAATGGTTACTATACTGAATGGTTATTAGATTAAATAGTTAATGAACCAAATGATTATTACACAACGTAGTTATTATACTAAATGATTAACCCAATTGTTGTTATACTAAATAATTGTTAAAATGGTTAAACTTAGACAAATGGTTATTGGACCAAATGGTTGTTAGCCAAAATGGTCATTAAACCAAATGGTTTTTAATGGTTACTGAACCAAATGGTTGGTTAGACCAAATGGTCATTGCACTAATACATGTAATGGGCATTAGCCCAAATATGTATTAAATGGTTATTGGACATACTGGGTATACACTACATGGGTTTGAAGCAAGCGATATTAGGCCATGAGAGAATTAACTGACTGAATAAATTAATGCTGGTATCATTTCTCAAAATCATTAGGGGTTATAGGATTATCCCGTTTACAGGTTTTAAAAAATAATTGGTGTATGGTATAACTTTCTAATCTTTTACTTGTGTCAATCAAAACCATACCAATTCTTTCAACATTCAGATTAGAGGATATAGCCATGGTTTGTTGCTAGACATGAACTATGTTTGGTGATGGGCATTTTTATCACTTAAAGGGGGATGGCCCGATTTAAGGATATGAAGTTTTAATCTTGATAGATTGGCCTTCACTCCAAAACCCCGTCTGTAAAGTTTCGTGCCGATATTTCAATCAGTTTTGATGCGAGAGCTAAAAACGTGATTTTGTAAGACCCATAGAGTACTGTGATTTTGAAAACATGGTCAAGATGAATAAAGTGGTGATAACTTCTTTGCAAAAGGTTACTGACTTACAAAAAAACTTTTTCAATCAAAGAGAACCTCATTAAGCTAATTTAAATTTTTAAATTTTTATGTAGCAGGGTAATTTTTTGTGTTTTCCCAAATAGTCCAAAATTTATGTAAGCTGTTTTGCAATATTATACACTTCAATTGTCAAATTTTGTGCTAATTTCATTATTTTTGCCCTGTAAAAATCACTTTGTCCTCCCAGGGGTAACTGGGTATTCTGGTCGGGTAACCACCCGCATTACAAAAAATGCGAGACCTGAGCAAGTCTCAACTGTAGGGGGGTGTGATAATTCAAAAAAATTGAAACCCCCAGCTCAAAATATGGAGACATCCTAATTAAACTAGAAAAAATCAATTTTACTGAAATCAGACGATTCTAACCCCCCTGTACATACCCTCTGAAAGTTTTGAAATAAGGTTTCCAAATTCGGAAGCCTTGCAATGTGAATGATGCATTGAATTGCCAAGTATTCTCAAGTATCACACATGCCATCACCAAGATTTCAGGATTTTTATTCCTGATTTCAGAATTGCTGTTTACTTTTACCAAATTTCAAACATTTTTATTCAATTCCAGCCAATTTGTGACATGTTATATTAATTCTCACCAATGGTACATGTCTTTTAGCTTTTGTGGAATGTTGTTTTAAAAATTAGGCTAATCACAAATTACATCCATTTTCAGGAATAAAGCAATGGAGCTGCATGTATGCAGTCTGAGCAGTATTAAAGATAAGAACTAATGCATATCAAAGTAGTTTTAGCTTTGCTGTCTTAATGTATTTGTTAGAAAATAGCTATACAACTAACAATTGTACAGCAAACTGATATCGGCTACCAAGAATGACAAGTCTGAGCATGATCTAGGTAAACATAAGTAACTCTTTTACAACTAAAGAATTAAATCAACACTAAATTAAATCCCTGCATAGTGGCATCTACATTGGCCGTGACCTTGTTTAACTGAATACAGGATCAGATTGATCAGATTACTACTTAAGCTTCTTAGAAATAACAATGCCAATACACTAGGTGCACACAATCATTTATATCAATAAATCTCTGAATAATGAGATAATGGACAGACGTATAGCTGTCATTTACACTGCTTTTTATAGTAAAGCAAAGTAATAACAATTACAATTCATCCAAAAGAGTTTAACTGGTGTTTTTTGTCAATAATTTGGAGCTTTAAATCAGTCAATATTGGGACAAAACAGCTACTGCAAATTGTGACGCCTGAGTGGTTTCACACAGAGCTCACCATACTCACTGTGCTCACTGCAACTACTCAAGTGAAAGCACAAGGCTAATTAACAATTACAGTCTTCTTTAGCAGGTGTTTAACTATTGTTAGTGGGAAAATCTTTAGGGGGTATGTACAGGGGGGTTATTGATTGAATTTTATTTTTTTAAAGGTAGGTTGTTTTATGTTAGGGGTGTCTCCATATTTTGGGCTGGGGGTAAAATTCATACTTGCACTTTTGTGCAATAACACACCCCCCTATCTCAAGACTTGCAATATAGGTATCAAATTAAACTTATGTCTCTGTCAGTCTCACATAGGGTATCACATTTTACTTTTCAGATAAAAAATCAGCAGAAATCTGTTAGAATGATTTTTGTGTTGATATCGTGCTCAAAATAGAATAAAAAGGTCCATAAAATAGCTCAAAATTGAGTGTAAAATCCCAGGTTAAAATTCCAATGGTAATAATATTGCTTCGCCCCAGGTCTTGGATAGGTTGTCTATTTGAATAAGTCTGGTCTCCGATAGGGTATCCATTTGAACAGATCTGGTTACCCGGGCTCATGTATAAGTTCCTCTCCCCCCAAAAAAAAATTATGGGGCTGTGTCACTGGGTAGAAGACTACAGTGTTGTCATTATAGTAAGAGACACAAGCTGGTGCTGAATTCACAAATACACACATGCACACGCAATAACGTAGAAATTATCTTCAAAATTGGATTTTTAAAGCACTTTGATTTGCAATAAATATCATATAAAATACACTTTTAGTATGTATTAGTAGCATGATTACAAGTCATTATTAACACAGACGACCCTAAAAGCACTATGCATAAAAGCTGTGTTTGAAGGTGCAACAAGAAATTTCACATATCAGGAGTTCCTTAAAAAATCGAAAGTTCTGATTTTTGCCCTGCTGTAAAGCAAAATACAAAATCCAGCCTATGTTTTACAATGAAATATAAGCAAATCAAAATCACCTTTTTTGCTCTTTAAAGGAAATATGTCAAGATTTTTGTCAAGCTCAGTTTGACTTACATTCATAAAATATATGTACATAAATCACGAATTCCCGAAAAAATAATACAATTTGATGTAAAATTAACAAAATAGATGCATTTTAATTTTTGCTTTTTTGACATACGAAGAAAACGGGCGGATTTTTCGCCACGGCTTCATTGATCAAAAGCGCCCAACTCGTGACGTCAAAGTGATGACTTAAACATCGTGTTGACTCGAATTGTTATTGCTGACACTGTAATATTGATGGATTAATGAAAGTAATAATAAAATTAGAAAAAAAAGTTACAGAATGACATATTTTGTTTCATTTCGTTGTGTTTAATTATTATTGAAGTGGCAACACTGAGATATGATGGTCACAACGACGTAAATTATGGATGGTCATCACTTTGACGTCACCATTTGCCTGCGATGTGGATTTGTCGTTATCGTTTTCGAGTAAGCTATTGGGCGGGAAATTAAAAGGGCAAAATACTCAACAAATATGGACAATTTTCAACTTATTTTGATTTATATGTAATCTACGTTACTTAAGCTTTCCATCCATACCAAATTTTCCAAATATTCAGAATCATGACATATTTCCTTTAAAGAAAGACATTTCTGTAACATAATACAAGGTAAGAAATCTTTTGAGTGTCTAATCTTATTTGAAATTACTATTATGACACAATATTTGGGTGCCTCAAAATCTCTCGTTGCGCCATCTAAAATCCCCCTAAATAGCATCAATTACAATATCCATATAACTATTTGGATAAATTACAGATTTATATATGAAACCTATTTCATTTAATTATTAATGCATTGCAAGCAATAAAAAAGCATCTGAGTAATTAAGCAGTCAAGCAAATTTACCAACATTGGAAATTGAAAAAAATAAACAACAAATCCAATGCCCATGACACAATATGATAGACTCCGACCAATGTTGATGATAGTCAACATCATTTTATACATAAGTTTAAAGCCACTATCAGTCATTTTATTCCAAAATCAAAATGCCCATTTTGTCTCTAAATTGCTAGTGTTAGTTCATATCAACACCTTACATTACTGTTCTTTGTGAAAAACAGACACTAAAGCTTTTTAAAGCGGTCCTGAAGATGCCATTTACGACTGTTTTTGCGCCTAAAAAAAGTTGGATCCCGACTTTTATTAGTAAACAAAACATAAAAATCATCATTCTTGACAAATACGGCGCGTTACGCATAGCCATTTACAGGGGTCTTTACTACAACAATTTCTAACACAACAGTGCAAAAAAATGCACTTTGATGAAACATAGGGGGCGCTGTTTGTTTACATTTTGAAAAAAAATCGCTGATAGTGGCTTTAACAGTCGTTGCCAGAATTTCTCAGGCAAGATTGGGGTACGCACACCACGATGTGTGTCAACCCAGAAATACTGTCATGCGATTTGTAATTGGTTGAGAGGTGAACACTTATATCGCGTTTTAATTTGCATAATATCTTGCATGCATGGTGCTAGCCTGAGAAATTCTGACACTGACTGCAAGTGTTGGAATTCCAGTTGCTACCATACTTGAAGCCACAGGAAAAACATTTGTCTCACACACATTGCCATAAAATGCTATGCTTTATTAATGTGATTTTGGCAAACTTGTTTTTTGGCCACTTTTTCATTTTTCAAATCAAAGTAAAAAAAAGCTAAAAATTGGTCTCGTAGGGCATTGCAGCAATAGTGCCTTCACATACCTAAGTTTGCAGGTATGTGTGACTAAGCTTTTTTTCTTGTCTGAACTGGGACTCTAAAATCCTTGGCTGTATTCTCAAAGGTTTAAAGAGACACTGGCACATTTGAAAAATAGTGTGCCCTCAAGATTTTTCAAAATTGATATTTTTGCATGGTTGTAAAGCTTTTATATACATTAGCCCTCACCTGAAATGATTAAGACCAAATCAGTGTCCTTATGGGTAAACAGAACAATTTTATAATTAATGTCGCCAGACGACGGAAATGGCGTTTTGAACACAAGAAAACGCACGCCGTATGCATGTTTCCCACGGCATGAACGCTGTTTTACCGGTCTGTGACCTTTGTGGTTTTGATATCAATGAGTACGAGTCTATGATATTCATGTAATATACACATTTGTTGATTAAAGTAATGGAAACTTAAAAGTTAGCCTACAAATAACCTGGATGTCTTTAACCTCATATTAACGTCCCTATCTGTTTTTTTGAGTATGTTATTTTATATGTAAAATGTATCTCTATTCTTCCAATGGCCTAGACTATCATTTGAGAGCAAAATGAAATTTCATATTTCATGCAAATGTGCCAGTGCCACTTTAAACCAGGGTTATTCCTTCATAGATGGACATTTTTTCTTTCATCATACTCTGAACGTCTGATGTAATGTGTGAGGAAATTCCTTATGGAAGGGCAGGACCCATCCATAAGGAATATGGATGGGTCCTGCCCTTCTATAATGAATTTGTTGCATCACATTTTCAGAGTATGTTGAAAGAGAAAAGGTCCATCAATAAAGGACTAATCCCAGCTTCAACCTGGGTTTAAAAGTTTGACTCCCTAAGAGAATACCGGTCTTTAATTTCTGTTGTATTTCTCATCTTATTTTTGCCCATATTTAAATGTCATTATTGCTAAATACCAGTCTGCATGGATCAGATGAATCCATTTATCGTTGTGTGAGTGAGAAAAATGTCGTAAGTGCAATATAGCTGCCATTTGTCATAAATTCCCTTCAAACATACTATGTCTGTTTGAAGCATACCAAGTCTTTTGTCAGTGGCTCTTGAAATGGTCTTTCAGGCAACACAGTGACAGGAAGAACCATTCCAAGAGCCACCAAATCGAGGAAAGATGTGTCACATGGCAGCTAATGCACTTACGACCTTCTTGCACCCACATTGTTCATCTATGCTTAGAAGCTTTCCATTTGAATGAATAAAATTGAATTCTTTTAAAATCAGCAGACAAATACGAACAGAACACTGATTAATAGAAGCAAATTTAATTTAACAGCTTCTCAGATGTCTTTGATAACTACTGTATTGACCAGTCTAACATGGAGAGTTGTTGCAATCCTCTTTAAGGTTTTTCATTATAGCCCAAAAAACACTCAAATTCAGGCCCGTAACCAGGAGAGGGGCGAGGGGGTCGACCCCCCCATTCCAAAAAGCCCCCAAAACCCCCTGAAATGGCTCCAAAAGGCCCCAAAGATCGAGTTTGCGAGTGGAGCAAGCCAAAAATCAGGGGTTTTATGCTATTTTGTTGGGAAAAGGTTAAAATTTAAGTGAAAAAGGTCCACTTTTGCCAAATCCCTGCCCCCCCCCCTTTTGGGGAGGGGCGAATTTGGGAAAAACTGGTCCACTTTTGAAAATGTCGCCCCACCCCTAAAAAAATCCTGGTTACGGGCTGGCTCAAATTACCATCATTGATACTAAATAGGAAAATGAATCAAATCATGTCAGCTAAATTACCTGCAGAGGGTGTCATTTTCTTTAAATTAACAAATTTTAAATTAAAATTTTCCTTATATTGATTCTTTTGAAGAATACTTATGTTTTTATTGCCAACAGGCATGTAATTTTACTTAAAATATGTCCCATTAGGGATACATGCACAGAAAATGGTCCTGTTAGGAGTCGCTTAGAATTCCTGGAATCAGCATGGGTTCCCAGCAAAACAATGAAATGCCCCCACAACTCACTCACAAAACACTCTATATTTTATGTTGTTTTTTTTCACTTAGAGCCACAGTCAGTCATTTTCCCCAAAATGTAAAATGCCATTGTGTCTCTTATGATAATAATAAATAATTGCCTTTCTTCTTGAACACGGACATTAAAGCTTGTTAAAATTACCTAAAACCGGACATCATTGGCTATTTCATGACATAATAAATGTCGGGATCCTGACATTTTTTGCGTAATTATCGCCCTATTACAAAACTATTTTTCGACTTTACCACTTGCAGGGAACTTTACAACAGTTTCCAATACATTAATGCAAAAATTCAACTTCAACAAAAAATTTAGGGTGTTGTTTGTTTATAGCTTGAAGAAAATGACTGATGGTGTCTTTAATAAAGCATGCAGAGCAATAAAGACAAGAACTTACACTTCACAAGCAGTGTGGAGGTGTGGAAATAAAATAAGCACAGAAACTGTGTGCGCTTGATTACAGAGAGTTGACAACAAAAAGTTAACTATCTTGAACAACATGTACAACTCTATGAAGCATGTCAAAAATTTTAATAAAAAGTGCCAATATGTGTCAAAATGCAATCTGTTAGCTAGACATGCAATGTCCAAACAAAGCATGTTTAAATATTCAACCTATTTGGCAGCCCTCCTAATAAATTTGCCCATGGACTTTTCTAACTCATAACAGTCCTAAAATAACACTAAAACAACTGTGCAAAGGGAAGTCAAAATAACCTGGTAACCTGGTCCAGCTTTACTACCATTACCCAGCTGAAGGTCGCAACGTTGGTTGCTCTCTAATGTACGTCTGGTTGACCTGATTTATTATACACCTTCTTGAACTATATCCCAGATGAATGAGAGTTTACACAGTTATATCATAACAGTCCTAATACTCTTTAAGTGCAACTGTACTTTCAAATTTGGCCACAAACAAAATCACTATCAACCTTAAATGTCCATGGCCCGATCGCTAATAGCCTCGTCCCCAGAAGCCCCAGATTTTACCGGAAGTGGTCAACATTTTGGTATCAGAAGAAAGCTACTATTTTTCTCATTTACCCTGTGAAATCTTATAGCCAAAGTATGTTTGGTTTGGAAGTTACGAGCGAAAATGTGCCCCATTTTGGTCGACCAATATTAATTTTACACTTGAACTCTATAGGGCTTACAAAATCACGTTTTTAGCTTCTGCATCAAAACGGTTTGAAATATCGGCGTGAAAATTTTACAGTTGGGGTTTTGGGGTGAAGGCCAATCTATCAAGATGAAAACTTCATATCCTTAAATCGGGCCATCCCCCTCTAAGGTTATCAGGATTTTGACTTCCTTTGCACAGTTGTTTTAGTGTTATTTTATTTATACTCTGGCTCATAATTTCTTGGACAGTTTAGAATGTACGCCCGCTTTCTCGCCAAAACGGCGCACCGTCGGGTTGCACGTAGACGCAGTACGCACAACAAGCAACACGCGCGTTTGTTATGTCCAAGAAATTATGGCCCAGAGTATAGTGAGGAATATACCAACTCTTGATTTTGACTGCATCATTAGAATAATCCTGGTGTGCAAAGTAGATCAAATGAGGTAATATTCAAAATTTAAATAATAACAATGTTTCACTTTTTAAAATGCAATTACATCATCAAATATCTATAGGTCAAACGCAGTAGTACAATCGTCAAAAGCATATGAAGTGTGTAAAACAGCTTACTTCATCTCATCAATTTCATAGCCTTGTTAAAATTGCATCCAAAGTTAAGGCCTCTCCAAAGAAGCATTGCTTGTTTAGGCAATGTAAAATTATTTGTGTCTTATAGCTCATCTCCAGCTTATAGGACTAAGCATGTTTGTACTTACTGAAATGTCACCAAGAAATGCAAGTCATTAAAATTTTCTCAATAGTCTGTAGATTCTACTTCTGCTTGGCAAGATTTTATTTACAAAACCACAATTAGTCGGCACAAGCTTAAAGGTGCAACGAGAGATTTCACATATCAGGTATCCCTCAAAAATCAAAAGTACTGATTCTTGCCCTGATGTAAAGCTTTCAATCAAAAATATCCCCATCTGAAAGGATAAAGCTGAGAAATGTTTCTCTGGTACAAAAATTGTGAAATTTCTAATTTTGTAGGAGAAAAATATGAAATTCAGCCTATGTTTTATATTGAAATATAAGCAAATCAAAATCGTCTTTTTTTTCTCTCTTTTAAGACATTTCTGTAGCAAAATACAAAGTAAGAAATCTATTGAGTGTCTATTCCATATGAAATTACTATTAGGACACAATATTTGGGTGCCTTAAAATCTCTCGTTGCACCTTTAACTTATGAATACAAAGATATTTAAATAGTCTTTTGTCTTAACAAGAATGTTCTAATTTACAACTCAATACTGTGCATACTATTTGTGAACTCTTTCCGATACTTTATATTAATGGCTTAACATTACACTAAAAAAGATTTCTTAGTGAATTCTACGAGAACGTACATGTTTGTTTAACAAACGCCACAATACACAACACACAAAACATACATGCAAAACAGCCAAATTTAACAGTAGTCAAACAATTAAGCTTATAAATTTGCTTCTTAGTGCTTACTGTACCTTATAATATTTACATTGATTCAGTGGCTCCATACCATATTCCATACTTACATTAAGTGGTACGGTCTGGTACCATATCATATTTACATTGATCCATTGATAACATTATTGCCTTTGGCATGAAGCAATGTGACAAGCAAAAATCACAAAATATTTACAAATTGTTAATTTAAAACATCTGTTGCAAGATGAGTCAGACTCATGTTATACAGACCACTGATATCCCACCAAATATTACAATGGAATAAAGCCATTCTTTTGTACCTTAATCTTCTGGTGAGAACCCAGTGGGCTGTATAACATGATATTGCCCAAGACTATATGCAATGACACTGCATCTTTGCAAAAAATTTCCACTTGACAATCCTTCAAGAAAGTGGCCATCTACACTACACTTGGGCCCATCCATTGGGATATAAAACCTTCCAATCACAGCCCCAGGGCATTCTTAGGTAAATTACTTTCATTTGGGCATCTTCTTTCACTTGAACTGAGTATCAGTGAAATTCACAAGTTTTCAATCTGTCAAGAATAATAATAATAATAGCAGAGATTTAATAGCGCCTTATGCTATTGGCCTCTAAGCGCTTTCACAAATGGCCGCTGATCACTGTGGCCCAACCATACCATAAACCATTTTGCATCATTTCAAGGGATGCAGCAGATTGGGATCAGCGCTTTCCCTTATCAGTAAACATACATCGAGATAACCATCGCAGCCGGGACCAGCTTCCCAAATATTGCATGGGTAAACCAGAAGCCTGTATTGGTTTCCAAATCACCCTTGAAGATTTAGGTACAGGTCTTTCATAGAGGAGTATGGGTTTTAAATGGAATGGCCCATGGCTACAATTGAAATCCACCTGCCATTTGTAGAAGATGCTGATTAAATTGTCCACGGGGAGTATACATTCAAAATGGCATATTGGATAACTACCTTTGAAATATACATTCCTAGTGTTGAAGATTTAGGTAAAGTCTACCAAAGGCAGAGTAGATATTTTAGATGGAACAGCCTATTACTCATCTTTGAGTAACCCATTGAGTCTATTTTACAGCCCATGGATACTGAAAATTGCTTGTCCAAGTATAAATGGTTGGATCAATATATAGCTACGACCTAGCTGCCGTGAACTAAGCTTTCAAACAATATCTTTTAAACTTTAACAAGTTTCTTAATCAACAAAAACTTAATGCGACATGTGATGGCCAAAGTTTTTGTTGCAAAAATACTGCAACTTGTTTTACAGTTAGGGCTGAGACATCAGACATTTGGTATAACTTGGAAGATAATTATTTACAATGCATGCAAATATTATATATAACATTCATCATCTATTCAAAGTAGCATATTCCAGCATCCATACCAGGAGTTCTCAATAGGCGGCCCACGGGCCAAATCCGGCCCGCCAACTATTAATTTTTGGCCCTCGACTTGCTCAAAAATTTAAAGGACACCGTAAGAAATTCAAGGCTTAAACTATACTTTGATTAGTATCTCTTCACCTTGCAAACTGATGAAGAATAGCATAATACAATGCAGTGAGCGGGGTTGTGCAACGGTTGTTTGCTAAAACATGCGAACGTGTACAAAAGAATACTTTAACACAACTCTTCTCTGCAATGCACTGAAATTTTCATTGACTAAAGATGCCATTCCTATTAGCTCTATGGCATTTAATGTTTAAGGCCATGATATACTAGCAGTCGCAGGCTGCAGCATGTGACTGTAAAATCACTAGTGATAAATGCTCTTATCATTTTATCAATCGCTTCCAACATGTAATTCCTGGAAGCGTCGGAGCGACTATGTTGAATTGTTTTCAACTGGCTTGCGTCAAGTCACTTGGGCATGCTAGCAACTTATCGATTAGATATCGGCAGTTGCTTTGCTAATTAGCAACAGAAGTGATGTCATAAAAATGCTATGTTCCTTGTCATTGCTTAGTATATGATGGACTTTTGACTTTATAGATGACATGTGAGAGAGATTAGCTCAACATATAATCTGCCCAATCCAAGATGGCTTTCAATCATTGGCGCAAAATCATGTTTTAAATGTTTAACGGTTTATTTCTGATATGATCAATGCCTTTGGTTTGGTTGCAATAGGTTAGATACAACATCACTTATGAGTCATGCCGTTGGTAACCGAATTATTCTACCGTATAGGCCAAATTTTTGATCATTTTGGTTGTAAATCTATGTGCATACATCCATACACTTCTAAAGAATGTTTGTTACTACAAACAGAAGATTAATATTTTAAATTAAACAAATCCTGCCTTTCAGTAACAGGAAACACCAGACCACTACAAAAATATAATAGTGTAAGCACAAATTCAATCACATTCCTGAGCTTCCGTCAAGCGAAAAGTACTTTGTAAAAAGTGATTGTTCAACTGACAACTACGCTTAATTGTCAATTAATGTCTTACATTTCTCAATGTTATTCTATTACACTTTCCCCTTTACACAACATGTCATTATAAAATATTACTCAATTATACAGTACTGTTTATTCAATATACAAATCAATAAAAGTTTGTTAAAAAATTGGTCTCTTGGAAGACAACTATGATACCAGCATTAAATCTTCAATAAAATAAACTTTTAACAGGGGTATTCTAAGTTGTAGTAATTATGGATGAAGCTCCGTAAATTTATTTTAACTTATTATTTCAAAAGTCTGGCCTTCAATTCTGTTTTACCTTCCCAGTATTTACTAATGCTACTTTCACATTCCTCCATGTTTACGTTTGCCTTTGATCCTTGTTTGCTGGGGTTTTGCAGAATAGGAAGATAAAACAAGGAGATTCACACTTGAAAAGGGGTCAACAATGGGAACAGGTGGACCAGGATACGGTGAAAAACACCACGAGACCACAGCGGGATCAAAGACCACGCTAAAAGGCCGAAAAGAGAAGAAGGGCAAAAAAGCGCCCAATAAATAGAACTATGTTCAAAAGAAATGTAATAATAAAAAACATACAAAAATGAAACCAGAGTGACAGCCAAATGGGCAAAAAACTGAAGCTGACACATGCAAAGAGCCCTGTAAAATGATACTTGAGAGCCTCCATATGTTTTTTTTGTTTATATTCATACAAGAATCTGGAATCTTACATACAACTGACACAAAGCAATTCCAATCTGATTTTAAACGCTTGCAAACCACTTCACAGCTCAATGCTACACATCACCAACAAAACTACACCCAATGCCCTGGGCACTACCGCTAAATTAGAGTCTGATTGGCTCATTACAGGACACAACAGAGATAGCCCTCTTATTAACCCCAAATCAATTAGTGAATCTAATTTTTGGAATTTCTCACCAACATTCTAACAATATCCCTGATTTGCTCATTAACATATTTTACCGTCCAAGAACCAATCAAAATAGTGCTTAGATGCCGATTAATAGTAGGTAGTGCCAGGGGGGTTAAAACCCTCATAGGTTTAACATCTAGGTTTAACTATAGCGTTGTAATATGATGTCATGTCATAGCCATTGAGTGTGGTGGCAAGGTATCATGAATGCAACTTTGGCTTGCCAGGATAGGGTATGCATTCAAAATGGCCACTACCCCTCTAGCATTCAAAATGGCCACTACCCCTCTACAGCATAGCGACCTTTCTAATTCCAATTTTACAAAATTTTCTGCAAACCAATCATGAAACTTGCAGACTTGGGCCTAAGCCAAGATATTAAGACTTGGGTAGGGTAAAAAATCACTCTAAATTTTGTCTTTTTATGTACATGTCCTGATATAAAACATATATGAAAATGACAAACTGTTTTAAACATGAGATAGTTCAAATACAGAAAATAGCTAAAACTCCATAAATTGATTACTTTTTATATTATGTGTCAATAACAAATGAAAAGCAGTTAAATTTTACGTTATGTTATTTGTGATCTCAGTTAAGGTTAACATGACGATTAGGATTCAACTAGGTTTCATTTGGAAAACTAGCAAAACATGTTTTATATTTAATAAAAATAAGTTGTACATTATTTTGGAATCTACAGTACATAAAACCAATAGCAATAATAAAAGTCAATGTCAGTCATATTCATAGAAATTTAAGCCTGCAATATATGTTACGTTCATTAAAAAGTAATGATAAAGAGATCACAGGCCTACACTGAACCATTATGGGGTTGCTTGAACAAGGGTGCTTGTTTGGTTGGTCAAATACAATACATTCCATTTAGGGTTACAGAAGGGCTATTTACAAGATGTGACTACTTTGCTCTGAGGTGCAGAATTTGCATCAAACCATACTTATCAAGCTTATTAGACTATCTGTAAAAATATCCCAGAATGCATCTTGAATGGCACCAATATTCAAATCCTTTCACTCATAAAGTGAAATGTGCAATTCACTTTTTAAGTGCAGGGACATTGGTCCCACTAGAGAAGCATTATGGGATGTACCCAAATCATCTACTCTCAACATGAGTTCAGCATCTAATATAAAGCACAAGATGATCCGCTGTTCTGGTTCCTAGTGATTAATCTATTATGCACCAAAATCCAATTCCATCAAATATTGTGTCAATGACAGTACACAATTGGCACAAAAAGTATCTTGGCATGTTTTTTGATCAGTATTTTGCCAAAGTCTGATAATTTTGAAAGTTTTCACAATTTTGTTGCCCAGGTCCTAATCTTTCATTTAACACCTCACTTGTAAAAAACATGCAAAAATGGCTGAGATAGAATGCCTGAATGATGCAAACCCCCTAACTTGCAAAATGACTTGCAAAATGAAATTGTTATACAAAAAATTGTAATTGTACATAATTTCAAATGGTTTAATAGCCTTTGGATACACTCATTAATACTAAACCAAATGTCATTTCTGACAAATCTGTGTATCCAGAGGTCATTTTTTTGCCCCAAAAGCTTCAAGCACCCTAGTAATGTTGAAAAACTGTTCCTAGTCACAGATTTGTTCTGACATATGCTCAAGTTTGCTCATAGTTACCAGAATGGCAATATTATTTCTACGACCTGTTTAACCCTTACAAACAACCCTAGTAAATCTGTAAAGGTTTACAACACTTAAGTCATTTACTTTGAGACGTCTTCCCAAATCACCCAAGTTCATTTCGACTGCAGGGCATTTGGAAAGATGCCTAAAAAACACAGACCTAAGACTAGGCATGTTTGGACTCATTTCGTCGCCCGCATCACATACTGTCGTATTTCACATTTTTGAGGTTTTTGCGAAATTTCGCCTAATTACTTAGTTCATCGAGTTCTTGCCATCCACAAAGTTTCAAAATGTGAGGATGCCTGATTAATTAGTTTATAATTATATATTTTTGTCATTTTCCTCAAAATCATCATATCCGTATTTCACATACTGTCGTATTTAAAATCGTCATTCATTTACACGTTTTTTATATAGCGTTCTATTTTCCCGATCCCAAAATAAACGATTTCACATACAGACCTATTTTGACGTATTTCCATCGATCTTTCGTAAACAAGCTTTTCACATACTGATCTATTTTACATACATTGAAAAACAACAGCGTAATACGCGTCGTATTTTGCAATATACATTATTTGTATTTTCACATACAGACTATACTTTGTAGCCTAATTAAGATAATATAATAGTAGTTTTAAATTAGATTTATGGTTTATATTGGGCTTTAAAATGTTTTCTTCAAAACAGTAAAGTCTAGATGTTTCTTTTATGCTTCGTTTTACCGTATAGACATGAAATGTCGCGGTAGATTTTGAATTGCGATTTTCTCGGAAAACGTGTTTTGTAAAATACGACAGTATGTGATGTGGGCGACGATTTGAATGAGTTTTTCAAGATCTCGGAGCAACCATCGCCGCCTCCAGAGCCAGGATGGCTAAAGCTGATGGCTCTGGAATGAAGTCCATCCAGAAGTGAAGAGAGATGTCATAGTTTTCACGGGAGTTTCCGTAACCTGACCCATCTGAATTCATAAATGTGTCAGAAAAAAGTGTGTCAGATGGGTCAGATTACTGAAACTCCCATTTTCATGCAGTGTATGTGCATCACCATAGGTTGCAGCCGTAATCACAAGTAAGTCGTGATATGTATGCAAAAATAGCTGATACAAAAGTGATGGCATCACTTCATATACTTTGATGAATGATGAATAGAGGCACTTGGTTTTCAAGCCACTCCCACAACAATCTTCCAAGTACCCAAATGGTCTTCATCACAAAGTTGACGCTTGTTGCATCTTTTCCATCTCGTCTTTAGTTTTCCTTTTGAAAAATCCAACCTACACAAAAACAAAAAAGAATGAAATTCTTGTTAATTATGGTATGCAAACAAAACTTGGGATCATGTGGTGTATAATTATATCCACACCGAATGTTACCATCAGTAAAGTCAGCTCTGTTAGGGATCCCAAAACTGTGTTGTTCATATTTGTATCATCATGGTTTTATCACAATAAACGCAATTTCAAACAGCTGTGAATAGGGATAGATGTCATCATTTCAAACAAATAAAACCAGAGCATCAATGCAGTGCCCTATTAATAGCTCTATTTTAAAGCTAATGTTCGCTCATAACATGACAAGGCTATCAGTGATCAGTTTATGGACCTCTAAGAAGCTGATGTAGTTAATAATTATTTGATGACATTTTCTACACCAGCCAATTTCTTCATAGTAGTTACCACACAGCTACCACCGAGTAGACATGGATTACCTACCCATTAGACATACACTCACTGGTTAGGATTCTGTGTATTTTGGCCATTTTTTTATAGATATTTTGGCATATATTTGCATTTTTTGCTACATGTGCGGGAATAGGGTTTTTTTTTATGATGCCCGATTTGAATTTCATAATGATTTTCCTAAAAAAACATTCAAAAAATGCTAAACAGAGAAAAAGTGTATAGCGCCCTCATTTTATGAAATTAGGTCAAATTTTCATTCACTCTCAAAATGGCATCATGGTAACCGTGAAGTAGCTATGTGGTAGCTGTGTGTCTACTCCGGTACTGTCTACACAACATCCACCTTCTCTCCACCTTGTGGGCAACTACAGGGTAGCCATTGGGGTAGGTACAGCAGAGTAGCCACATCACTGTATACCTAATAACTGTGTACTTTGTAAGCCCTATCTTGCAGGCCTCGCAATTAGCCCAGTGTGTACTGTGTCGTAGCTGCCGCGGTAGTCATGGTGTAGCTGCCGTATAGTCTACCATGTGAGTAAGAAAAGGCTGTGTAATGTTTGTACAGTAGGTGCAAAGGGTAGGCCTATATTGTAATTATGGCACATAAAGGTGCCAATTTAGGCTTTGAAGTAACAATGATCATGGTAAGGGTTAAGATTAATTAAAGGCAAGAATACATGATCTCCAATGGATCTGAGGCTCTGAATTTGCTCACAGCTATCTCATATGCATTTCCTCTTGAAGATTGTTAAAATTTCAGCTTTTTGTTTTATTAGTTTTTAGAATTTCCCATTAATAGGTTTCACAAATATTGTTCAAAGATGCATCAGTATGTCAAATAAAATCTACTACATTCGATTGACTACACTCTGAAAAATACCTCGTCACTTTTGACTGTAACATACAAGGTTTTCTGGTCAAATTTGACCCGAAAACCTTGTAAATTTGACCAGAATCTTGTCATACCTCTGGTCAAATTTTTGAATAGAAACTGTGTAAGATCATATTTAACAAAGTATTTTTAAGAAAAAGGGGGCATAAGAGTGCCAAATGATTTTTAAAATACAGCATTCACAGAACGCACTTGTCGTCTACCATTTGAACGTCACAAAGGTCACATGAGGTCAC
>JAMKCH010023166.1:0-30665 GCA_023653785.1 Ophioderma brevispina
CAAGTGAGAGAAGCATGAAGTTCTTGTACATCTCTTCATCTATCTTTCCTTTTAGAATCCCGGCCCTAGGTACATCAAGAAGGCTCTGAACTCTGTGGCCTTCCAACTGTCCAAATCTGTTAGAGGTCTTGGCTTCTTGCAAATTATTGGGAATGACAGAGACAGTATGATTGGAGTGTGTCTGATATCTGTATGTCTTTCAAGGGGACCTAAACAAAATGCCAATGGCCCTTTGAGCCATGATTCAACAGAGGCCTCATAATTCCCAGAAACACAAGTGAATTGGGTCAAGGAGGAAATCCATCAATCAATGTGTAGTCAATTTCGGTCAATGGGCTACGACACAGTTGTGATGATCTTCTTAAGACATCGCCACTCGACTGATTTCCTTTTGTACGAAGAGGTGATCACACTTGGAAGAATCACTTTATTCCCGTCATACTATCCTCTTGAGGTACATCTTCGCATGAACAATAGCCACCGTGGTGTTGTGTGCCACTATGAAGGCCAATGAGAGCAGGAGACACAACATACAAATGCCAGAGATTACACCTGATAAATTGGTCCCGGCCTAAAGCAATCGTGCTGCTGTAGTCCTCATCTCATTTATTTTTATTTATTTATAGCAGGCATATTTATACAGGGGAGCCTAAATCAGGTAAAAAATGCTATCCATAAGGGCCCTGTTATAACAACAAATTACCATGGCAATTGAATTATATAAAAATACAGATTCACATAGAATACAAACTCTTAGAACTAAATCCTTTACACACAGAGGATTAAAATCTACTTTACAGAATTCCTATAGTAATAAAAATATCAACAACACAAAGACATACACTCAAGATCAAAAAACAAATCAATATAGGACAAACACCATAGCCACGATCAGGACATATACTGCAGCAACAATAAATAAAAGATGAAAAACAACAACAACAACAGAGTCATAAAACACAATAAAATAGGTTAATATTAAAACATGGCGACACAAAACATTTAATTTAAAAAAGATTTAATGCCTTTAAGTACGTTGTGCCGCGGCCATGGTCAGTAATAAGTTGTTTCCAACCCAGGTCCCAAGATACCGGAAGGTTACGTTTACCAATGTGATATTGGATCAGATGAAAACATACAGCGACTCCATGTGTTTTGAACGTGACCTATAGAATGTGATGGCACAGTGAAGCGGTCAGAAAGATACTCAGGAGCCAGGTTGTTACGCACTAAAGACGCAAACATTTATATGAAAATCCATCGTGGGAAGGTTTTCCAAGAAAGTTCATTTAACATATCATTAATTGTGTTCTGGATGAGCACCCAAGATCATTATTAGCAAGCCCGATTATGCAAAGTTTAAGTTTAGTTTATCTTGAAGACCACTGGAGCAGCTAGACCACACCACACACACATACAGTAGTCTAGCAAAGGCATACCATGCACTGCTCAACATTTAAAAGTTCCAGCAGGTAAAAGCCATTAAAGCCACACACGCAACACCACGCCAAACACGCATCGCTCTGTCGCATCTTCGTTTTTAGGATGACAAAATGTGCTATCCAGATTTTAATGTGATTTTGCCCGAAAAAGTGACCAGTCTATAACATATTGAGATGCAGGAGTAATTTTGTGAATGTTTCTTGTGTTGCTGGGGATGTTTTTGGAAGAAAGAAATTTCGCTGGTAAGACTCAATAACTTTTTTCTCGCCTTCATACATAGCACTGTTGTATGTATGTACATAGTGTTTTTCTGCCTGTTCTTACACGTTTTCAACGACATGGTTGGTGTAACTTCTACTTGTGATGTGCAATAATGAAGCTTTGTAGGGATGGGAAGAATCGACGCAAGGATGTTAAGCTGAGACAGGGCGCTCTCCTGTCTGTAAAAGCTGCGCTGCTTTCGCGATAATCAAATGAGAACAATGAACAATCGTTTGCAGCTTCCATCTCAGCTGCACTTACTACCCCCTCCAAACTTTTCAAAGCACCTATTAAGTGATTTACAAACCCTTTTCAATACATTTCGCCCCGTGAGAAGTGGAACGGAATCTAATGAATGTCGCGATATGAATGCCGAACAGATGAATCAACCTACGACTGCAAGTAATTGAAGTGCGTCTCCAAACACAATGCCCGCTTGTAACTTAACGGACTGCAAGAATGATAGGACAGAGACGGGTTTCGCAGTGCTCTCTTTGTAAACAACATTTTCATTTGACATTGTGTTGGTTGAAAAATATCCTGCTAAGAACTATGCTAAGACTACTAAATGGATATGCCCTCTCTGTAAAGACTTCCCTCGTCAAATAAATGACTTGAAAGAAATGTTAACTCCTTCTAACTGCTCAAAAGACTTTAAGCAGTGAAAATGACGTACTCAAACAACAGTTAACGATCTACATCACGGATCAGTATCTTGGAATCAAATCCACTGCAATCTTATACCGAACTAATAATGGATCAAATGTAAAGTAAAAGTCTGAGGTCCGAACTGCGTTCATCATATTAATAGGTGACTCAATGTTACGTGATGTTCGCCCAACTGCGTTTCCAAACACTTGATGTTAACTGTTTATGAGCGGGCGCGTGTAAATGATGTTGAACAATCTTAATGAATGAGCCCAAAAGTAGTTATTATAGCAAACATTATAGTCCACGTTGACAAATGATATTGCCAAAGAAGCAGCCAACCATCAATCAAGATATGGAGCATTAATAACCAACACCCAGATCAGAGCCCCGCGTACTAAATTTCACATTTCATCGATTTGCCCCACGTTTAGATGAACATGATGCACGGATGTTGCTCAAGTTAATAATGACATCGAATCGCTCACGAAGAGGCTGGATTGTTCTTCATAAACAACGAAACATGTCTCCGCTTCTTAGACGACACAGTTGACTGTGATTGCGGATCGTGATCATGTTCACCTGAATAGAAGGGGTACTGGGAAGTTAGTACGTAGGGGATTCAAGCGGCCGATTTGTTCAATATTATAAAGAAAAGACAAGGAGGAAAAACAATTTTGTGAACAGAATTCCTATAGTAATAAAAATATCAACAACACAAAGACATACACTCAAGATCAAAAAACAAATCAATATAGGACAAACACCATAGCCACGATCAGGACATATACTGCAGCAACAATAAATAAAAGATGAAAAACAACAACAACAACAGAGTCATAAAACACAATAAAATAGGTTAATATTAAAACATGGCGACACAAAACATTTAATTTAAAAAAGATTTAATGCCTTTAAGTACGTTGTGCCGCGGCCATGGTCAGTAATAAGTTGTTTCCAACCCAGGTCCCAAGATACCGGAAGGTTACGTTTACCAATGTGATATTGGATCAGATGAAAACATACAGCGACTCCATGTGTTTTGAACGTGACCTATAGAATGTGATGGCACAGTGAAGCGGTCAGAAAGATACTCAGGAGCCAGGTTGTTACGCACTAAAGACGCAAACATTTATATGAAAATCCATCGTGGGAAGGTTTTTCCAAGAAAGTTCATTTAACATATCATTAATTGTGTTCTGGATGAGCACCCAAGATCATTATTAGCAAGCCCGATTATGCAAAGTTTAAGTTTAGTTTATCTTGAAGACCACTGGAGCAGCTAGACCACACCACACACACATACAGTAGTCTAGCAAAGGCATACCATGCACTGCTCAACATTTAAAAGTTCCAGCAGGTAAAAGCCATTAAAGCCACACACGCAACACCACGCCAAACACGCATCGCTCTGTCGCATCTTCGTTTTTAGGATGACAAAATGTGCTATCCAGATTTTAATGTGATTTTGCCCGAAAAAGTGACCAGTCTATAACATATTGAGATGCAGGAGTAATTTTGTGAATGTTTCTTGTGTTGCTGGGGATGTTTTTGGAAGAAAGAAATTTCGCTGGTAAGACTCAATAACTTTTTTCTCGCCTTCATACATAGCACTGTTGTATGTATGTACATAGTGTTTTTCTGCCTGTTCTTACACGTTTTCAACGACATGGTTGGTGTAACTTCTACTTGTGATGTGCAATAATGAAGCTTTGTAGGGATGGGAAGAATCGACGCAAGGATGTTAAGCTGAGACAGGGCGCTCTCCTGTCTGTAAAAGCTGCGCTGCTTTCGCGATAATCAAATGAGAACAATGAACAATCGTTTGCAGCTTCCATCTCAGCTGCACTTACTACCCCCTCCAAACTTTTCAAAGCACCTATTAAGTGATTTACAAACCCTTTTCAATACATTTCGCCCCGTGAGAAGTGGAACGGAATCTAATGAATGTCGCGATATGAATGCCGAACAGATGAATCAACCTACGACTGCAAGTAATTGAAGTGCGTCTCCAAACACAATGCCCGCTTGTAACTTAACGGACTGCAAGAATGATAGGACAGAGACGGGTTTCGCAGTGCTCTCTTTGTAAACAACATTTTCATTTGACATTGTGTTGGTTGAAAAATATCCTGCTAAGAACTATGCTAAGACTACTAAATGGATATGCCCTCTCTGTAAAGACTTCCCTCGTCAAATAAATGACTTGAAAGAAATGTTAACTCCTTCTAACTGCTCAAAAGACTTTAAGCAGTGAAAATGACGTACTCAAACAACAGTTAACGATCTACATCACGGATCAGTATCTTGGAATCAAATCCACTGCAATCTTATACCGAACTAATAATGGATCAAATGTAAAGTAAAAGTCTGAGGTCCGAACTGCGTTCATCATATTAATAGGTGACTCAATGTTACGTGATGTTCGCCCAACTGCGTTTCCAAACACTTGATGTTAACTGTTTATGAGCGGGCGCGTGTAAATGATGTTGAACAATCTTAATGAATGAGCCCAAAAGTAGTTATTATAGCAAACATTATAGTCCACGTTGACAAATGATATTGCCAAAGAAGCAGCCAACCATCAATCAAGATATGGAGCATTAATAACCAACACCCAGATCAGAGCCCCGCGTACTAAATTTCACATTTCATCGATTTGCCCACGTTTAGATGAACATGATGCACGGATGTTGCTCAAGTTAATAATGACATCGAATCGCTCACGAAGAGGCTGGATTGTTCTTCATAAACAACGAAACATGTCTCCGCTTCTTAGACGACACAGTTGACTGTGATTGCGGATCGTGATCATGTTCACCTGAATAGAAGGGGTACTGGGAAGTTAGTACGTAGGGGATTCAAGCGGCCGATTTGTTCAATATTATAAAGAAAAGACAAGGAGGAAAAACAATTTTGTGAACAGAATTGAAACAGAGTGGGTCAGGTTAAAACCAAGAAATCGTCGTCATCAGCCCCAAAATAACAATAAAAAGAACCCACTAACTAAAGCGTTTTTGCACAGAATCACGGCAGACGTTGGGTCATCTTAATGATCACACTGGAAACTTAAGGGTCATTGTCATTTTGCTGGGGAGGAAGGAATCATTAGTACTAACAACTGTAGAATATGTGATAGCCCTTCTTTTAAACTGTCATACAGTGGTAAAGCTGGTCATAAGCAAAGAAAAACTGGAGTAAAAATCGAATACTGGATGTTAGGCCAAGATGAGGAAGGCCCTAATAAGACAATTAACTTCATTTCTAAGAAATCCATTTTGTGGTGTTTTGTAGAAAGTGAACTCCGATTTTGCAACAACATGGAGGGGCTGTCAGTCAATCAGTTGTAAGATTTGTACCAACAGGATCTCATGTCGAGGAGTGATAAGAAGGATCCCTTAAATTATAGTCATAAACATCAGAATTTGTTTGGGTGCTGACGAAGGTCGTTGATGGTGTTACTAATCATTCTCATGATAGGCCTATGGGTAATGAACCCAAGGTTAAAACATATAAAAATATTCTAGAAGATTTCAAGACTATTAAAGGCATCTAAAGATTGGCATTTGAATGTGCAAAGTTTATTGCCCCAAAATTGAGCATCTTGCGCATACTGTTAATTGATCATGATATTGATATTTTCACTGTCAGTGATTGAAAGTTGGTTCATGAGGATTGACGCTCGGAGATTCATATCCCAAACTACACTCTTATTCGTAGAGACCGTGTTGGCACTGATAACCATGGCGGTGTCGGCATGGTAGATTTCGAATAAATTTCGTTCGATATTTTGGGATCATAAAACATTGCCGATATTGAATCGTGCTGGATTGGAAATTAACATGAAAGCTAGCAGTCAAGCATTTTGGGAATTTGTTTATTTTCCAAAGAAAAATTCTGAGGAATTGCCATTCTTAAAGAAGCTTTAAATCAGATTGATGTTGCGTAAATCAAGAAATTCTCATCGTGGGTGATTTTAATCTAATTATGTTTGACAATGTGGAATGTACTAAAGTCAATGATCTTTGTTGTGAATATCAGCTTACGCCAAGCTTGTTGACAAAACCTACCCGCTATACCACTACCTTCAAAAACGTTGCATCGATTTGTATTTCTTCACACCTGATACAATTAATCTGGGGGGATTTACTGTAGTCCTCTTGGTCTCAGTGATCATTCCATGGTTATGTTTAACAGGAAAATTAATACACATATGAAAATACCTCCCAGGGTCTCAAAATACGGAATTTTTAAGCGTTTTGATGAGCATCAATTATATTGATATGAAGCTTATGCCGTGGGATTGTTATGGAATGTGATGACATTCGATGAGGGCATGTCACACTGGGAGTCTATGTTCATTGGTATGTTATAATCACGCCCCTTATCAGGAAATACGCCAAAGACGGAAACATATGGCACCTTGGGGTACGAAAGAAATGCTTGCGCTTGGTAGATTGCGAGATCAAATGAGATCTAAGCGGAAAATCTGGCAATGATAAATCAGGACGAAAAATTGGCCAATGATAATGACTGGATTAAAGCAAAAACAATTAGTAACAAGGCCAATAATTTAGCGAAACATTGAGAAGAATTATTACGAACGGGAGATCAAAAATTGTCGTAAAAATCCTGCAAAGATGGGAAAACTTGTAAGGATGCCCCTGCAATGCATAAAAATAATCCCTTGCCAACGACTGGTGATAAGAAGGCTAGTGGACGGTGATTTTAATACGTTTTTGTTAATGTTGGCGCTGATCTTGCAATGAAATTTAATGATCAAGAACGAATGTTCCTGAAAATGGGAACTTTAAATACCACGATTTGCCTAAAGGCTAATGAAACGGCTTGATGTTTTCAAAATTTAGCCTGTTTCTACTTTTTTGACAAAATATATTAATTCCATGTCTTCGCCAAAGCTACTGGAGTTTGATGGCATTTCCTGAGAGTTTTGAAGTAGCATCCTCAGTTATAGCCACCTCGATTCTTCCTTATTAATATGTCGATGAGCGACAGGGGTTTGTACCAGCTCTGGAAAAAGGCCAAAGTCGTTCCAATTTTTTTCAAGGGTGGGGATCGCAATGAAATTACAAATTACAGGCCTACAATTTCGATTCTCCCCTTGTTTCTTAAAATATTGGAAAAGGCTGTTCATGAACAACTTTATGCCTCTTACAAAGTAAAGATATTCTTGTACTCAGCAATCTGGCTTATCGACCAATGCATTCGCGCAAGACAGCAGTTCTTTACGTGTCTGATTATATCCTTGGCAATAGGAATGCTGGGAAGGTTACGGGCGCCATTTTGATCGATCTTAAGAAGGCGTTCGGAAACAGTCGACCACAAGATTTGCTGTCTGAGTGCATAATGCTGGACCCAGTGGTGAAAACTGAAACTGAAGTGGTTTGAGTCATAGCTGAGCGGTCGCCAACAGGCAACTCAAATCAATGGTAATTCTTCAGAGCTTCGCCCATATTGACGTGGGGTGAACTCAGGGCTCAGTTGGGACCTCTTCTTTTTGTTATTTTATAAATGACCTTCAGTCAGCAGTTTTGTAGCGGTAATAAAGAACAATGTATGCGACGATACTATGATAATGTTTAGTAAATCCTCTCCGCATGATCTTCAGAATGACATGATAGATGGTCTTGATCAAGTTTCTAGATGGGTATCAAAATATAAGTGACTTGGAAGTTGAATAAGACCAATTTATGTTTGTGACACGTCAAGATTGCCAAGCCTTTCGATGTTCGATTAATTTCCTTGAAAATGATGTGAAATTCAAAGAGTTAAGGTCTTCAAATACCTAGGGGTGGGGTATGCTCGATGACGTTATTCTTGGTGCGCAAAAAGTTTGATTTATTGTCATCAATGAAGTCCCGAAGAAACTCATGATGCGCCTTCAGGTTTTTATTTCCAAGAATACAACCTATCAACCCCAAAGGTTAGATGAAACTAAACATGATCTAATAATCCCAAGATGGGTTGTTGCTGCATCTTGAATAATGGTATCCATCAATATTGATTGCAGTACAAGTTCCAGCGGTTTTCATTATCAATAAGGTTTGACAAGTGAGGATGACAACTGTGAGAAAAGAAACATTAGCTATTCACAAAGTGGGTAATTACCAAACACCACATATGGTTTTTACATCGCCTACGTTTCCTTGTCGGATAACAAAGTACGTGGGTCCTTGGCAGTGGAAGATGCGGCCTCAGAATTGTCAGGAGCTCTCCGAAGTGCTCTCTGGGTTATATTGTTTGTCATGCCCAATTGCCAGTTGGATGTTGTATTTCATTTACAATCATTTGTGTCAGAGACAGAGTATCAGATTCTATAGTAATTTAACAAATCATCATCATAATCTACAGATGAACCATCTGCATTATGCTACGGAACCCTCTTCATCATTAATCTATGGATTCTTGAACTTTAATGTTCCTGACAAGTACTGGAAGATGATTAGGTGCTAAAACAAAGTTTCTTATTTTTAACCCAAAGCACATTGTCTTGATCTGTGCAAAGTACTGAAAGAACTAGAGCTTCATGAACCAAGTTCTTCATTTTCAACCCCCCCAAGCACATGTTTGATATTGTGCAAAGTTGAATAGACTAGTGCTTCATGAACAAGTTCTTCATTTTCACCCAAAGACATTGTTCTTGATCTTGTGAAAAGTACTGAATAGAACTAGATGCTGCATGAACAAGTTACGTCATTTTCAACCCAAAGTACATTGTCTTGATTCTTGTGAAAAGTACTGAATAGAACTAGATGCTTCATGAACAGTTCTCATTTTCACCCAAAAGTACATTGTTGATCTTGTGAAAAGTACTGAATAGAACTAGATGCTTCATGAACAAGTTATTCATTTTCAACCCAAAGGACATGTCTTGATCTTGGTGAAAAGTACTGAATAGAACTAGATGCTTCATGAACAAGTTCTTCATGTTTCAACCCAAAGCACATGTCTTGATCTTGTGCCAAATACTGATAGAACTAGATGCTTCATGAACAAGTTCTTCATTTTCAACCCAAAGCCATTGTCTTGATCTTGTGCAAAGTACTGAATAGAACTAGATGCTTCATGAACAAGTCTTCCATTTTTCAACCCAAAGCACATGGTCTTGATCTAGTGCAAAGTACTGAATAGAAAGAACTAATTGCTTCATGAACAAGTTCTTCATTTTCAACCCAAAGCACATTTGTTCTTGATCTTGTGCAAAGTACTGAATAGAACTAGATGCTTCATGAACAAGTTCTTCATTTTCAACCCAAAGCACATTGTCTTGATCTTGTGCAAAGTACTGAATAGAAATAATGCTCATGAACAAGTTCTCATTTTTCAACCCAAAGCACATTGTCTTGATCTTGTGCAAAAAGTTACTGAAATAGAATAGATGCTTCATGATCAAGTTCTCATTTTCAACCCAAAGCACATTGTCTTGATCTTGTGAAAAGTACTGTATAGACTAGATGCCTCATTAAACAAGTTCTTCCATTTTCAACCCCAAAGACACATGTCTTGATCTTGTGAAAAGTACTGAATAGAACTAGATGCTTCATGAACAAGTTCTTCATTTTTCACAACCCAAAGCACATTGTCTTGATCTTGTGAAAAGTACTGAATAGAACTAGATGCTTCATTAACAAGTTCTTCTTTTTCAACCCAAAGCACTATTGTTGATCTTGTGAAAAGTACTGAATAGAACTAGATGCTTCATGAACAAGTCTGTTTTTCAACCCAAGCACATTGTCTGGATATGTGCAAAGTACTGAATAGAACTAGATGCTTCATGAACAAGTCTTCCATTTCACCCAAAAGAAATTGTCTTGATCTTTGGTGAACGTTGTTGACTGATTTCATCTGATTCTGATCCACTTTCATTTGAGTCGGGCATTAGACAATATTGTAGCAAATGTTTTGGAAAGTGCTCAAACCTTCTGCGTTTTGTCCAGTATGACATACTGGGCTTTTCACTCTCCTCCCATATAATTACCACACAATGATAGCCTATTATTGATCAGTAACCTAGTTAAAATATTAGTCAGTTTGAGGTATTTGTCTACACTCCTATAAGATAGAAAATAACTGGGCTAATAATAAAAAGTTAGAGTGGTATTTATAATACTTTTGTTTTTTACAATTCACTACACTATTTAGCTAAAAAAAACGACTCTAAATTAAAAAGGTTAAAAGCTATGGGACAATGGCATGAACTAAAGTAACAAAGCACTACAATAGGCAAAATTCAGCAATAGGTTTAGCAATTTTATGTTGCAAAATGCCTGGAATGGTATAATTGATTTCACATAATTACACCTGGATAAAAGATAAGCAATGTTGGCAAAGAACAATGGGTGAACTTGATAAAAAATACTGCAAAGTTAAAACTTTGTGTAGCCCCGGGCTGGGAACTCGGGGACTTACTTTCAAAATAATCTAAAACTACATTTTCAAATGACCTCGGACCTTGGTGTGTGACCTTTGACCTCATTGAACAATATGAAGTTCCCATGTTGCATTTATGACGCAGTTTGGTTGCCATTGGACTTCAACTTTTCAAATTAGGACAATTACCTTTCAGTCCATTTTAAACTTGACCTCAGAGCTTGGTATGTGCATGTACCTTGGACCTATAAACATATGAAGAGTCCAAGTTGCATCCTGGACTCAATTTGCGTTTATAAATGGGAGGCATTGAGTCCAATACTCAAATTTATGGGTCAAGCCATGAGTTGAAAAAAATATGCGAAGACGAAGTCGAGCCCAATATTTTTCAACTTAATGGACGAGACCAATAAATTTGGCATTGGACGAAAAAAGATCCATTTAATCATTATATGTTGAGAATCTTGTGTCCTATATTACTATCCACATCATTTAAAAGTAGTACATAAAAAGGAACATAATTATTAACTATGGAAGATGATGCATGGAATCTGCAGACAAAATAAATACCAATAGACACTATGAAACACTGAAGAAGAAAAAAGCAAAAGCATGAGAACCCACAAAATTGTGGACACCACTCTTAAAGACATAGAATCACCTACACCAGGAACCATCAAACACCAGGAACCATCAAATGTGTGGACCAGCCAGGCATTCAAATAAAAGACATCAACAACAGGAACCACCCAAACAATGGGAACCACCCAGACACGGAACCACCAAAAAACACCCAAACACCCAAACACTGGAAATCACCAACACTGGCGCACCAACCAAACACTGGACCAACCAACACTGGGAACCACCCAACACCGGGAACCACCCAACACCGGGAACCACCACACCACCGGGAACCACCCAACACCGGGAACCACCCAACACTGGGAACCACCCACACACTGGAACCATCAAAATGGAACCATCCAACACTGGGAACCATCCATAAACAATCTGGGAACCTCCAAACGGGGAACCATCCAAACACTGGGAACCATCCAGACATTGAATCACTTACGGTGAACAGGCAAATACTGGAAAACCACCCCAACAGGGAAGAAAGACTGAACTCACGACCACCCCCACCACCAAAATGAAAACATCCTTAAATTGTATCAACCAATCAGTCAGCAGTGACATAAAAATGAGTCCAAGTAGTGGTAAAAAATGCCGGCACCCAGGTTTTTATGCTGGCATTTGATGACTCAAACTCTCATTTTTATTGGGGTCTCTAACAGGATCGTAATATAGGACGGAAGATTCTCAAAACATAATAAATGGGATAAAATTGGATTCATTGGTCCACTACTCAAATTTATTGGTCAAGCCATGGTTGAAAAAATATTGGGCGAGACAAAGTCGAGCCCAATATTTTTGCAACTCATGGCGCGACCAATAAATTGGCATTGGACGAAAAAGAATCCAATTTTAGCATGATTATGTTTTGAGAATCTTGGGTCCTATATTTAATGTACACATTTCATTTAAAAGTAGGTACATGTACAAGGAACATACTATAAGCATAGAAGATGATGCATGGAATATGCCAGAGCAAATAAATACAATTAGACACTATGAAACACTGAGAAACAGCAAAAGCATGGAAACACCAAAATTGTGGACACCACTAAAAGACTAGAATGAGTCAAAACACCAGGAACCATCAAAGGCGTGGGACCAGCGGCATTCAAATAAAAGAAATCAAACAACAAGGAACCCACCAGAACAAGGAAACACCAAAAAAACCAAACCACGAAAGCAGTGAACAACCCAACACTGGAACCACCAACTCTGGGAACCACCCCACTCGGAACCACCCAACCACTGGGAACCACCCAACACTGGGAACCACCCCACAATGAAACCACCCAACACTGGGAACAACCCAACACCGGAACCATCCAACAACTGGGAACCATACCAACACATGGGAACCACCCAGACATAGGATCACCTACTACTGTGAACAGCAAATCCTGGAAACCACCCAAAACATGGAATAAAGACTCAACTATGACCACCACGCCCCCACCGCACCACCCCAAATGAAACATCCTTTAATTGTATCAACCAATCAGTCTGCATGTGCATAAATATGTAGTCCAAAGTGTGAAAAAATGGGCACGCAGTTTTTCTGTTCATGCTGGCATTTGAATGACTCAAACTCCTCCATTTTTTTATGGGTCTCTACATTGTGCTAGTAATGAGATGAAGATTCTCAAAACATATATGATAATAATATTGGGTCGATAGCCCAAATTAATTGCGAGCTATGAGTTGCAAAAATTTGGCGAGACGCAAGGTCGAGCCCAATATTTTAAGAACTCATAGCGAGAGAAATAAAACTTGGGCGTAAATGATCCAATTTTATCATTACATGTTGTGGAGATCCGATATTTTCACATACTTGGACTCCCCAAAACGTGATAATGGTTCCAATTGGACATCACTTTCAATGATAACTCCAAAACATTCAACCTAACCCAAATGCTGCAACAACACAATCTCTGAATACCCCACAGAAGGAATACCCTATCCCTCTTCTTGGCTAAAGCAGGGGGATAAAAAGTTGTGTGACATGTCTCTCTTCCAGATGTAATGATTCTTTCACTGCCACCCTAGCTGGAAATGACAAATTCAAGGTCACCACCCTAGGCTTAGAAAGGGGGGGGGGATTGGCTGGGCACCCCACCCTTGAGCCCCCCCCAATAATCTTAACATTGTTAACCACAGCATCAAATTCCAAAGCTTCCCCCCATCCAGTGGCAATAAGCCTGGATTTTGTGAAGGGGGGCGTACCTTGTAATGAAAAAAAATTTCGGCTCGCTACGCTCGCCGGTTGCCCCCAATTTTTTTAACTGTCGCCTTGTCAAATCCGAATTAGGGGGCTCGGGCCATGCACATCACCTCGTCGGCCAACGCCCGCAACGTAGTATTGCCGGCCTCAGTTCTTAATCAATTCAATATGAGTGTTATGCCTGCTTCTATCTCACATTCATGCACTATGCACTCTTAAAGAATCAACCAACAGCCTTTAAAAAAAACACCCCTAAACCCTTGGAAGGGAGGAACTGAAGGAGTAAGGGAAGAACTAAAAGTTCGCAAAATTTCGTGCGGCTCAACCCCAGGGCCCTTTGGGCCCCGCCCCCATGACCCGGGATATCACGCTAACGGCGGAGTGTCGCATGGCCCAGCGATTTCATGCCCATATAGCCTTGGTTTGATGACGTCATCGCTCCTTTCTGGACTTAGTTGCATTTTTCCTCAATTAACACAGTGAGTTGTTTGGTGAGATTTCAGCTGTGGCTAGGGTTAGTCTATGGAAAAACAGTGCTTAAAATACCCTAACCCTGACGTCGGTTTCTAGCCTATCTCCGGGGAGGAACTGATGAAGGAGTGAGGGAAGAAGAGGGGAACAAGAAAAGTCGCAAATTCAGGCGGGATTCAAACCCAGGGCCCTTCGGGCCCCAGCCCCATGACCCGGGAGGGGAATTGCCACTTCGTCTAATATCATTTCGTCTAATATCCAGATAGTCTAACTCCATTTGATCTAAAACCACATAGTCTAATACCCACATACTCTAATTTCATTTTGTCTAATAACCACTTGGACTAAATACTATTTCATCTAATCACCACATCGACTAATACCATTTCGTCTAATGCCCACTTGATAAAATCACCAGATTATCTAAAACCAATTCGTCTAATGCCATTTCGTCTACTGCCCATTTGGTCTAATCACCAGATTGTCTAATACCATTTCGTCTAATGCCATTTCGTCTAATGCCCATTTGGCCTAATCACCAGATTGTCTAAAACCATTTCGTCTAATGCCATTTGGTATAATGCCCATTTGGTCTAACCACCAGAGTTCCTCTAATGCCATTTTGTCTACTCATTTTGTCTATATGCATGTACTACATGAATGAAAAAATTGTGCAAGGATTGCAGATGACCTTCACCTTGATAAAATCACTGAGTCATAGATTTGTTGTTGTTTTAATAAAGCAAATCTAATATACTTCCAAGTGTTGACAAAATGAAAGAAATTGACTGAAAAATAAGCTAGATATGACAAATTTTGTAAGCACACCTCCTTTTCCTCCATTCCAATGGGAGTTATACAGTTCAGCTAGATATTGCGTTAATGTACGATATACGGGGTATATAGCATTATGAAAGTAATGATGATCCTTACTATCTTGTGTAATTCATTTATGCATAGCCATAATCTCCTTTATTGATGCTCAATAAATGTTCACAAAAATTAATCTTAAATCCTAAAGTGTAAAATATTAAAATGGAAAGGGTTTTCAACACTCCTACTTTAATTTAGGTATAGGTACAAGCTATGCCAATAAGGGACTAAACTCTTAGCAATATGCCTAACAGTGGGAATAACTTGTTTTCTTGCTCTGCAACAGTAATTGCTGTTTGGTTTTTTCTAGCATTGACACATTGGTATAAATAAGATGATTATCTTTAGTTAAAATATTCAAGAAATGAAACGTTTATTAATTGACAAGGCATCATTATATTGTACTTCTCACAAACACAAGTTTACTTGTGTAGAATCACATAGGAGGAGAAAAAAGTGGTGCTTACAAAACGGGCCATATCTAGCATATTTTTCAGTTGAACCACTGAAAGTAATATTCAAAATTTATATGGCCATTGTTTCACAATTGCTATAGTCCCCGTAATAATTGTTTACCAACGTACGATACCGGCTTGTGCGACATTACACTGCGTATCCGCGTATCTATTTATCATTGTGTTTACGCTCTGTTACAACCTGCGCCCGTTTACGCACACATGTAGCAAATTGTTCGAATCAGTTCAACAATTATTACTCAAGTATAGTGTGCATCATATCAACAAGTTAATATGCAATTCTTTGTGAAACAGATATTAACGGTTTTGTTTAAAATTACCTTAATGCCTAAAGGGGATGACCTGATTTAAGTCCTAAATTTTTCACTTTGAAGAGTGCCTTCACCCTCAACCCCCATCGTAAATTTTTTTTGCCGATATTTCACCCGTTTTTTAAGTCAGAGCTAAAACGTCCATTTTGTAATCCCCTAGTAGTTATTGTAAAGTTATAACTTTAAACACTATTAAACTACTTGTTTACAGATCTACACACTCGAGAATGCTGAGACCGGAACTTTTGTAGGTAGCATTTTTAGTGAAAATCAGGTCTTGGACTCCTGTGGACCCATATGACCTTTGATCCAAATTTCATTAATAACTTTTTAGGAATGCCTAACACACCAATACATGAGTCCACATGAGCATACTATGTAATTTAAGAAGGAGTAGTGATTTGAAGTGTAACGTAATTTGAAGTATTTTGACCTTTGACCTCTAAACCATGGGTCATGTGATGGGTCATTATTGACTTTTATTGACCTCTTACAAAGTACTAGCAGGCGGACCAAAAGATTTTCTATTTGAACCTGGTTTTAAATGTTTACACACAGTAAGGAATTTGACCTTAATGACCCCTGATGACCTTTGATTAAAAATTCATTAATTAACATTTGTAGGGGTGTCAAACTACACCACATCCCTAGTCATGAGATCATACTTGTAACTGTAGAAGAATAGTGATTTGAAGTGGTAATGTAATTTTGAAGTTATTTTGACCTTTGACCCCTAAACCATGGGTCAGGTGATGGGGTCCATCATTGACTTTATTTACCTCTCATCATGTACTACAAGATGGGATAAAAAGATTTTCTATTTGACCTTGTTTTAAATTTTACACCAGTAAATCTTGACCTTAGTGACCCATATGACCTTTGACAAAATTTCCATTAATAACTTTTGTGGGGGATTGTCAAGCTGCACCACATACATATCCGTTGATCATATATGGTATTTGTAAAAGGAGTAGCGATTTGCAGTGTAACGTAATTTGATGTTGATTTGACCTCTGACCTCTAAATATCAGGTGTCATATGACAAGTCATAATTGACTTTTTTTTAGTGTTGATACAGTCCTACAATATGACACATTAATTTTGAGATTGAGCTATTCTAAATTTTTGCATGGTTGAACGTTGTTGACCCCTGTGACCCTATCGTGACCTTTGACACCAATCGGTCATGTCAAAGTTTTCTGTCATAACTTTTTCTTGTGACCAGTTTTGGTTATTTGGGATGTTCCAGTCTGAGACTTAGCCTGTTTGACAGAAAAGAAGAAAGAAGAAAAAGAAACCGTACGAAGAAAGACACAGTCGAGTTCCTCGACTGTGTAAATGATTGGTCGACGCTAATGGGGAATATTTTGCTCATAACATCCAAACCCCATCCTTTAGCCCTAGATTTCACAGGGTAAATGAAAAATAGTACTTTCTTCTGATACCAAATTTTGACCACTTCCGTAAATTGGGGGGTCTCTGCGGGCATCCGCCGGGCAAGGCTATTAGCAAGCGACAATGGACCTTTAAGTGCATAAGTCTTCTGCACCCCTCGTTGGTGCATAAGGGGGTTCCAAGTGGCCCCCTGAAGTGAACCCCCTGAAGTCCCCTTGCCATTGAATTTTTTTCCAAAACTCTTTCATTGATGGGGTTATCAACACGACCCCCTTTGGGAGGGGGGGTGGGGAGACATGGGACAAAAATGAAAACCGGTTTGCAGATAAAAATGCAGTCCAAAAAACATAGTTTTTTTTGCCGCGCAACAAATTCCCCCACCCAAAATGATAAACTATTTTCCCATAGACTTTGCCCTAGAATTTGGCTCATAATGTAGGACATAAATACAATTACATGGCTGAAATAAAAATTTTAAAAGTTACTCCAATATGATTTAAGGCGCAAAACAAATTTTGAATAGCGCCACCAAAGTGGTAACTGAACTTTTAAACACTACTCACACACATTTATGGCTATTATAATAAAAATGCCATGACTGATTTGGTTTTTATTTCTACCAAAATATGAACAACTGATTATTTAGGCAATTGCAGAAAACTTGGGCCAAAAATAATTAGCGTTAAACATGTAACAGGCGTTATGCAAAAACAAAATCCTGAGTCCACATGGACCCTCTCTTATGCACTTTTAAGTGTACTCAACACTTAGTGTGTGAAGTTTTTCCATAACCTCAAATTTTAACAAACTTTATTTTCAAAAATGTGTTTCCCGTTTTCTGCCTAGCTGTACAACAATTCCAATGCAATAAATTGCCAAGAAAATGAACTTCAACAAAATTAGAGCATTAGTCTTCTGTACATCTGTACAAGGTTTTTTTAATCTTAAAGCTGAAAGCTTATATTATACCATGTCTCTCATTGGCTAAATATATCTCTAATTGCCTTGTCTGTTTGTTCCTCATTCCATCATTTTTTAATTTTGTGCTTTGTGGATCCATAACCCTGTATTTATGGTTATCCATGTATGACACTTTGTGGTGACTGTGGTTTGTCATTGTGAATTCAAAATGTCACTTTGGCTGGATTTTTTGTGTATTTTGTTTACCTCTGTTTTTGTGTTGCGTGTATTGTTTTGTCTTATCTTTATATGTAGCTATCATGTATGTTAAAAGTCCATGGCCCGTCGCTAATAGCCCTCGTCCCCAAAGCCCGATTTTACCGAAGTGGGTCAACGTTTGGTATCAGAAGAAAAATACTATTTTTCTCATTTATCCTGTGAAACTTATAAGCCAAAAGATTTTGTTTGGAAGTTATGAGCGAAAATGTCCACCTTTTTGGTTGAGCCAAATTAATTTTACGAGTATTCTTACGGGGCTTACAAAATCACGTTTTTAGCTCTCGCACCTAAACGGATTGAAATATCGGCGCAAAACTTTACAGATGGGGTTTTGGAGTGAAGGCTGATCTATCAAGATGAAAATTTCATATCCTTAAATCAGGCCATCCCCCTTTAATATGTATTGTCATGTATTGGGCCATTCTTTGAGAAGTCACACATGTGACCGAACTTTACTTGCCCCCCCCCCCATGACAAAACAACCAATCTAGCGAAGGGGAAACATTATTTTTGGTCAGGTTTAGTCCAAACCTAACCAAAAATAATGTTTTCGCTAGATTGGTTGTTTTGTCATACGGGCAAATAAAGTTTGGTCACGTTTGTGACTTCCTGAAGAATGGCCCTATTGTTCATAATATGTGTCGTCACTTCATTTGCTGATGACAAATAAGCTAAATTCTCTCAAGTCACTTTCTCTTTCTCATTACAAAGTCAGTATGATATTAAAGGGGCATTTTGTGATCCACAGCCTCATCCCCCAATTTACCTCTAAGAAATTGAGATTTTATTTTATCATCTGAACCGTTGGCCCAAGTATAGCATGTGTGCATAATCTTAAGTGTAAATTCAATCTACTCTAGAAGAAAAATGTGATTTTGTATTTTCTGTCCGTAAACGGACAGACTACAACACAGTGGCCTATGGGGCAGAATGATATAACTAATTTGCTCACATCATCAAAATGCAACATCAGAATCAACTCAAATTTTGGAAATAACCCTTTCTTGAGGTTACCTAGTGAAAATGAATCAAACAAAAATAAATGTGCTAGGATCACAAATGTACCTTTAATACTCTGTTCAGTTTGGTAACAAAGCTGCATTACAAATAATAATTCCATAAAATTGTCACTTCCATATCAACTACAAGCTGCAAAATAAACGATTTCTTTCACATGGGAGACTATTAAGGCTTTTATTATTTTTATTTCTTTCCTAGATTTCTACTGATGGGTTATCATTTTAGACTCCATTGTAGCTTCTCCATGCTTCATCAACTCACAAAGTCAGTGAAATTTGACTAGAATTAGAGTAGTATGGCTTCAGTGAATCTTCATTTATAATGAACTCGAGAAAGAGAGAGAGAGAGAAATGTTTCTTCTGACTGATAGATCTTTCTTAGCCAAATTAAGACCAGGAAATGGGAACATTAGGATAACTAAATGCTTCTTTGCTTTACTATGCAATATGAGAATGCTCATTGGCTTTAATCAATTAGGGTTAGAGATTAAAAATGCCAAACAGTAGAACCAAAGAAAAAAATTTTGTACCAAAAGAGTGAGCCACAGTGCTCTATAAGCCATTGTGTTGTAATTTCTGCCCATGTACAGACAGATAATATGAATTTCTTAGAGAGTAGATCAAATCGGCATGTATTGTTGGACAAATTGTCAATATCGGACCATGTAGCTATGGCTAACTCCATATCAAATGGGAAAATGCAAAAAAATACATGGCATTGAACATGACAAAAGGGCATGTGAAATAAGAGATGCCATAGAAATCGGGGAAAAAAAGGAGAGCCATGACTCAGAACAGGGAGGAGGGCACCTACCTACTCAGTCACATTTATGATCCACTTTGAAGAGACCAAATTCATATTGATTTTTTTTAAATCGCAAGTGAATCAGATAATAATTGAATCATAACTGATGAAATTTCCAAATGTAATGAGATGAAGTAAAAAATTGGTTTGTCACACATATCTCCATCCATCCATCCATTCATCCAATTAGAGTAAAGCTTCAGAAAAGATGTTTAATGCTTGGAACAATGAAACACCTTAAATTCTTGTGGGCAGGGCAGTTTTTTGTGCAAAGGAATGTACTATCAGTGATTCACTCAAAAGAGTCACAAAATATTTGAAATTTGCAGGACTAGCTTAAAAGTGAAGTATAAGTCTGTAGAATACCATAAGTTATTTTTTGCAACTGAATTATTGACAGAAATGGAAGAAAATAGCAGTGTCCAAAGATAGGAATCTCCATTCACTTACGTGTTGTAATAAGTGTCCATATGGAGAGTAATTACTAACATATCGGATTTTGTTCTTATTAGGGTGCTTTCAGTCTTAGCACTTGTAGGGTATGTTAGGATAGCTAATACTTGATACTGACATGCAAAAATCTGATTTTTGATGATTTTTTTTTAAGGTTTTATGATTCAGCAAAAGGCACTGAGAGTGCCTTTAAATCACCATGTATACTCCATTTATCTTCCTCGAGTCGGTGACGTCAGCGTTGTTCAGGCAGATGTTTGCGTGTGCATTTTCGCACCGCCGTTACGTGCGCGTGGTATGCCAGAGCTTTGAATTAACTCCCGCGTTTTCTTGCTGCGATCACTACATAATACCCTGACATCACTGACTCGAGGAAGGTAAAAGCATTATAGTAACTGCGAGGAAAGGGCCTTGAAATGCAGTCTCTTGATCCCGTCCCCTGTAAAAATTTCAAGATAAAAGCGAGGTATCCATTTTGGTTAATTGATAAAAGAACCCGAAGTGGTTAACATAACTGAGTGTTGGTTGTACGCATAATTTTATATTATTTAGGGTTTAATTCATGTCAAATTGCTTGTGTGTGAACACCTCAACTCGAATTGCCACCAAACTCAGGTCATATGTGAACCACAGACACTTGCATGTCTTGGTAGAGTTAAAGGTCACATACCAAGGGCAAAAGGTCATTAGAGGTCAACCTATGCAGAGAGTGAAAGAAAGGTGGATCACAAAAGCAGGCAACACTAGTGGTTCAAGAACTGCTTGTTAACAGTTTTGAAGATCGTTATTCAAAACATGGCAAACAATTTGTCATGAGACATATTAGAAAACTGAAATATTTTTAAGTGCACAGTGTCAGTGTTGTTAATTTAACCCATTCTGAAAGTGCATTCAGATTGTGATAAGAAATTGGTCAATAGATGGGTAGGATCATTTTAAAGACTGGCTCTTGACCAATCATGAACATCAAAATCTCATAGATATTTGTGAATCTATTTTTATATGCTCCTAGATTCTTATTCATGATCATAATTGCTTTTGCAAAAAAAATTTCCAAAAAATGTTGATGTTAAAACGCATAAGACAGAAAGAGTGCCTTTTTTTATAAAGAAAAACAATCCAAAAACCAGTGGTTTATGCATTAAGGGGTGCAATTGGATGATTCACAAACAAAAAAAAAGATTAGGAGCACTGAAATTCTGCCTCATGAAGAAAGCATTAAAGAAGAACCGTACTAAGAGTAACTTCTACAATATACATTATAAAAAATATCGAGTGGTTTCATGGAAAAAAGGAATTATACTAACCATAAAAATGAATTAAAACATTTTGTCTGACCATGCGCTATTTGAAATTCGCGCTAATGTATATGGAATATGTATATGTGTTATGCGGTACGGACGGCACAGTAGTGTCATACACCTTCACATGTGACGCATTCATAATGTACATTTCCTATGGCATGTATGATGCAAACGTGCCGACCGTATCGCTTAACATGTTATACAATAGCGCGAATTTTAAATAGCGCATGGTCAGAATAGATGGCTTTAATTCATCGTTTTGGTTAATATAATTCCGTTTTTCGATGAAACCACTCGATATATTGTATAATATCATTCGTTGTACGGGATCTCCTTTAAACATCAATAATTTAGTTTTATTACAATTGGTTAGCCTTTTTCATCAAGGATTTGCTTATTTAATTTGTTTTGAGTGTGCCCTCTAATCTATACCTCTCAAAGTTGAGTCATAATGAACGCTGCACTCGGCCTCGCTTTGGCACACATGTTTGGTGAATAAAAAAATATTAGGCGTCTTTGACAAAGACTAAAAATAGGTTGGAAAAATGCATTCAACAGGGATGTAAGTTTTCAGGCAAGTGTCTGAATTCATGTTTTCCATTACACAAAATTTCTGCAATTTTATTTTCAGCCCATTTTGGAGGCTTTAAAGGTACTTCTTTTGATTTATGTCTAGTGTGTTCTCTACTGGATATGAGAGCCTGGCACTTGCACATACAACCCAACATGCGGTTTTGATGGTAGAAGCAATAATGCATATTGCAAAGCCCTCGGCCTATTCGATACTGTGCTAATATTGATGGTAAATTGTTAAAACAGCATTTTTTTGTTTATTTCTTGGGAATGAAATGGGATTTGAGGGCTCAAATTCAGGATGACAGTGTTGACACTACATGTTAATGGCAATTGAATCACATGCCATCATTAATGGTGATAGCATTGACCCCATATAGAAGTGGGATAAGTTAAAAAAAGAATGCTGATGATGAACGAAACCTGCAACAACCCATTTCACAACTTACAGTTTAATTTTGAGCTGTCTAACATTTTCATATTTAATATTAAGACAATTCTTTAGACCGGGGTCCCATTTCACACAGACTTACGATCGATTGTAAGTTTGATTTATCAAGCGTAACTCGACCAACCATAAGTTTGAACTTACAATCAAGTTCAAACTTATGCTTGATCGAGTTATGCTTGATAAATTAAACTTACCCTCGGTCGTAAGTCTTTGTCAAACAGGTCCCAGGTCCATAGCCAGGGGAGGGGGTGTGGTACCCCCAATTTCTTTATCTGCTATTCACAAAAAGCAAATGTTTTAATGTACCCAAAAAGATCAAATTGTTCTGGTAGGAATGTGTACAGAATATAACTGTATAATTATAGTTAAAGCAATAACAGCACATTTTTTGAAGAGCGCCCCCAATTTTGTTATTTTTGCACAGTTATGTTGGTAATTGTCTAGGAAACTACACCTGTAAACGAGAGTGCTCAAAAATGCGTATTTATCATAAAATAGGCGATTTTGTAATTAGAATTGGGATCCCAGATTGTACTTAACGGCAGAGCTGGAAATGCTAGGTTTATGTCCGTCCATGATGAAATAGTGCCACCTCAAAGAAAATGATCTAACTTGATTTGCCTGAACCAATAAAACAACTAATGGATGAGCGTAGATATGTACATGGTGCTATTTCCTGGCTATTTCATATTGGAAGGCCATTTCCAGCAGCCGTTGAATTATTATCGGAGATCTCCGATATTATTCTAATTACAAAATTCCTTCGTTTGCGACACATAGACAATTTTTAGCTTAACCATTCACAGGTATCGTTTACTAGCTAGTTACCAATGCAATCGTGTAATATCCCAAAATTTTTGAAAATTTTGCACTCTTCAAAAAAATGTGCTATTATTGCTGTACTATTGGTTACTGTGAGATAGCGTGTAATGTTTAGGTAAGCCCCCCCCCCACCTTTTTGGAGCACCACAAAACAATCCTGGCGATAGGTCGGCTTGGGCTGATTGTTTACCATTGGTGGCTGGTGCTTACTGTATGGTTTAACATGTCTTACTTTAAAGGTGCACAAAGAGATTCAAAAGTCAGCCCTATTTCTGCGATATTGTAGTAATTTCAAGTAGATTAGACCTCATAATTTCCACTTTTATTTGGCTCCAGAATAACTTAAAATGAAAAACAAAAGGTGTTGTTTACATGGCTTTATATTTTCATTGAAAACATAGCCAGATTGCCTATTTTCCTATGGAATTAGAAATTTTTCACAATTTTTTGTACCAAAAAAACTTTACCGCACCCCAATTCAAAAATCAGAATTTGCACATTTTTAGGGACCAACTGTTATTCAATCTCGCGTTGCACCTTTAACCATGCCATGGGCTATATAGATGTGAATAAAAAATACCATTTTTAATTGTGTAGCTTTTGTTTTGTTTTTGGTTGATTTTTGTGTTTTTGTTTGTTTTTCATTGCAGCATCATTACGTAACCGACTAATGGTATAGTATAGGCCTATGCATCATGCCCTCATAAAAACCTGCATTTGGGGTTAAGAATGGACAAGATATTTCAGAACTGTCTTTTAAAAGATGAACTTCAACCTGATGTGTTACCAGTTTTATTTTCTATAAAGCCCTAATTTTGGGGCATAAGGTTGCCACCACCAAATACACTGCCTTTTCGTTATGTACAAAATTGGCCGAACCAAACAGTACCCAAATTTCACTAATGAGTGACTCAGTTCCTAGCGACAGCATTTTTCTATGAACTCTACACCTCTGCCTAAAATTCACTCAGCAACAAAACACTATGGTGACATTTAAAAATTTCGAGCTAATGGAGCACAAAGACTACTGATTGGTGAGCTCCTTCAAACTAGGATTTCATAATCGCCGCACAATTCCTTTCTAAATAGCGTCTACATACGCGCTTAAGTTCCCGCATTTAACGCGCAGACTATGTATCTCCTTTACGCGTTTGTCATGGTTCTGTCTGGTGGGAATGCGGTGTAGTCTGAATGCAGAGAAAAGAATTATGATGGAGAGTATAGTCCAAAGATTCATGTGGTAAAGGGGTCAAATAAGGCACATATTACTCGGGCAAAAATCCTCACAACCTTCGGTATCTCATCTTGTTAGATTGTATCCACTATTTAATATAAATTATTCCAGCACAAAAAATGGCCAAAAAGTTCCCACCCCCCGGGATTTTCGTTACTGAACATACGATTCCTATAACTTGTACCACAGAAGATTAGAGTTTCTTCTCTTTCCATTAGGTATCAAATAAGTCAACAATCTCCATTATGATTCATAGGATGTCATAAGTTGAGAAAGTATTAAAAAAATTGATATAGGGTGGAAATTTGATATTTTGGCCCTTTTACGGATCAAGACGCATTATTATAGCACTAAAATGCTCAGAATATAAAACTAGTCATTTCCCATCAATAGAGCCAAACGCATCGGATATTCCTAACTTTTTGGGTGAAAAAAATGAATTTTCCCCTATTCCACTGTGTACATGGAAATTGATGATTTTGCTGATATGATATGCCAAACTTTCTTACGTCATTTCTGAGTAATTCTAGGCTGTTGGGACTCATTTTGGTAGCAGTGGAAAGAGAAGGACCATATGGCTACCATGGTTACGCAAAATGTGTCTCTGATACCCTGTGCCGTAACTGGCTGGCTGTTGATACTTCTCGCCTGAAGGGGGGTGGGTTGCCACCCTCCTATCCAGCCTTTGGGATCACCCTTTCATCTACCTACATACCCCGTGGATGAAAAGGAGGCCAGAAAATGGGTCATTAACAATTGCTAAACTCTGTGAAAATGTTGCATCTGCATGAATTTAAAGTTTACTTTGGTGCTTCCAGAAATTATTGGCTTCCTGTAAAGTAGACTACTAAGCAGTCGTCGGAAACCGCTTTCGCTTTTTTGTCTTTAATTTGATTTATTTTGTATGAACATTTGAATATTGAGGGAAACGGAACCAGGTGAGTAGCCCAAATTTCAGTAGTAAAGTCTCGATCCCATGTGTAAGTGCAAAAAATCACCAGTGAATTTATTTGTGGTTAATAACAGCTTTGTTACCTCTGCAACAAACAAGATAAATTTAAACCCAGTTTATAATATCATTAAGGGATACTGTAGTTTCAGCGTATGGATTTGAAAGTCCGTCAGTCACTCAAAAAAACATTAAAAAGTTGGATTTCTATATTAACATGGGGATATTCTCATTCCAGTTCATCTATCTAATTGGTCTCATATAAAACCAAATAAAAATGTGGGTTCACCTGATCTTAGTTAAGAAAATATTCCATCTCAAAATGTGTCCCGTCAGTCACGTGTTGGCCCTCTGTTCCCGTCAGTCACCGTGCAATTATCATCCCTAATCTGGGACATGAATGATTAAAAGAGTTAAGTCCCCTTTTGAACAAAGAAATTAAGTCTTCAAGAGGATAATAACTTGCCATATCCATTTTGGATGAAAAATTTAACAAACAATTACAAATATGTGGTCTAAGCCCATATTTGATTTTGGCACTGTTCACGTGTTACATTCAAATGGGGGGAAATTTTCAAAGTAAGAAATTCTTAGTTTTTTAATTCAGATTCGGCACAAAATTCTGGCCAACAAAGTTATTAATGCTTCATTTTGACAATTAAATTCCACCTGGCAGTTCAAATGTGGTTAAAATCTTGAATTTGATCATTTTTTATCAGCACTGAGTGTAGTGCATATTTGAGTTTGACTCCCTCACGAGATGTCCACAACTCAAATGATGTTTATGTCATATCTGATGATGTTTCGATATTTTATTTAAGTTTTTGGTGGCAAAATAACCCCCCAACCCCCAAAGGACATTGACCATTTGGTTTCTTGGATTAAAACATTTGTTTTCAAGAGGGGTGCAATTATTCAAATGAACAAACAGGTGAATTACGAAATTTTTGACAAAAAGCAAAAAATGCACATTTCTAAATAAGAATGGAGAATAATAGATGAGATTTTTTTTTATTTTGAACCAACTTATACTCTGGATCATAATTTTGGACAGTTTAGAACGTGTGCCCGCTTCCCGCCAACACGGCGACACCATCGTCCATCAGGTTACATGTAGACGCAGTACGAGCAACAAGCAACGCACACGTTTGTTATGTCCAAGAAAAGAAATTGTGGCCCAGGAGTGTAGTTGGTGTCATAATGGAAGGGCATCCAATTCTTAGTGTGGTTCGTGCGGCATCCCCACTCAAAAATATTGGATGCAAATCCATTATGGACACCATCTAGATGGCCAAAACAAAAAACCCTCATCTTTAGTCTTTAAGTCAATGGTATAAGAACATTGTAAAGTTCCGATTTAGGCTATACAAACTTTGTATTGCCTTATTGCTGTTCTCATGTTTGTATCAACCATGATATCTAGTAATATCATATTATATGTTGCCTCTTGCCTTCTCTGTAAAAGGATTACATTTTGCAGCCTTCTTGTTGTAAAATCGGTTCATATTTAACAATACCCACTCAAAAAAAATTAATTCAATGTTTTTCATGAGCTGATCCACACAAAAATGTTGAATAGGAGTTCTGCCTCATGTAATACTTTGCCCAGCCTGAAGTAGGAAGTGATGATGCTCACTGAACGTTGGTACAGGTAAGATGCCCACATTGTTTACTTAGGACTTGGAACTGGACAGAGTACAGAATGTGGTTTTTTCAGAGCTACTCCTAGTTTTGTGCTTTTGTGCTGCCTTTAAGTTGCGGCACCTGCTAGGATTTGAAGGAAGCACCTACAGGCACTCAATTTTGCTGCCCTTTTTCAAAGTTTAAAGTTTCGGAAAAAGTTTCTCATTCGGGAAGTAACAGTCCTTATGCTACAGTACTTTGGTCATGCCTCCTTTGGAACCTCATGTGATGATGTCAAGGGTCACATATCAATGTCCAAGGTCATACAAGTCAAGGTTATATCAAATAGGCTTGAAAACATCAAATTGGCCTCATTCATGAATAAGTCCCCCCCAAGTTGCTACAGAACTTGGGTCATATATGCCCCTTAGGAACCTTAATATGATAAGGTCACGTCATACCGGTCGAGTTATAAATGGGCTGAAAACAAATAGGCAATATTGAAAAAGTTGGAAGTCACTTGAAATCAAACTTGGCCCATACATGCAACATTACGGCGTCCGGTAATACGTAATACTGTTCAAAAATAAAAAATAGTTGGCGTAATTGAAACCAGTGTTTGAAATTCTCAAGACTGGAAAAATATCGAAAGGCATTTTGGGAGATATTGCGTGTTTAACTTTTCCGTGTCTGCGAGCACCGAAGTAAGTACCCGACAAAAACGTTCAATTTTCTCGCTAGGTTCTATAGGTTCAGACCCAATCATGGAACATATGCAAAAACAAAACATAGTAACGGACCCTCCTGCCAAACATCCATAGAACCTCTTCATTTTCTGGAGATATTTGCTATTTAAGGTTTCATTTTACACACATTCTCTATGCAAGACTGATAATGTTAATCTCTCATGCAGTACCAATTTTAGATAATATCTTTCGCATCTGTGACACAGACTAAACGGTGGGAAATACTGACGGACCCCGTAATGCACATGGAACCTTCATATAGTGAGTTCAAGGTCACTTGCAAAGATCATCTGAAGTCAAACTGTAAAAAAGTCGGAGTGCAGGAGGTATATCACAAAAGCAGGCTATACTAAGTGAATCTGAGAAGTGCTTGTTTTAACCTGCCTGCCTGCCATCTATCAGCATCTAAGCACTAATTTTTTATTGGTTTCTCAACTTGAAGGTAATATCATTTAATGAGCACAGCAGAGATATTAATAATAATAATAATAATGTGTATTTTTTAACGTGAGACATATCCACGTAAACGGCTCAAGGGCCGCTGTGGGCAGGCAGCCATGAAAGGTGCTCAGCACATCAGAGAAAAACCATAATACCAGAACAGATTTATGCCAAAAGCTGGATTTTAGAAGCAGGAGTAAACCGGAGTACCCGAGAAAACCTGCGGGAACGCGTTGATCGAGAAAGCAAATTCACTAAAGCCACAGAGAACGAGCCCCTACTGGAATCGACCCGGGACCTCAATTTGGTGAAAGGCGAGGGAAGATACGCTTCGCCAACTCGTTCCCCCAGTAAAATACATTATAGTAGATTTCAAAATAAGTGAGACCTCATTTAAAGTTTTAGTAAATGTCCGACTTAAAATCATTTTTCCATCTCAGATAGCTTGGATGTTTCAATTGATGTATCATATGAACATACCAGCAAAGATTTCATTAAATGTTGTTATTTGAACATAACTTATCCTTTGACATGCAAACTATCATTCTTTATCCAGTATTGGATACTAATGCATTGTTTATCACTGCACACATAACCAACTAAGTTTTTATTTGGCCACAAAAGTGGGCAAACTTGAGATCATCACAAACGGATTTACAAGCCCTGCTACTTAACAACCAATGGTAGAAACTGAATGCATCAGTTTCGAATAAGCCATTCCTGTAAAAGTATATTGTACCATGGACAACAATATGTTTGGTAATGGCAACCAAAGTCCTATCTCTAACATGGTCGGGATGAACCGTCCAACCGTGGGATAGTAGGGTAGGGTATTGTGGGGAGGTAATAGGAGAGGAAGGTTGGGGAAGGGGACGGTAAGGGGAGTAGGGATTGGGAGGTGTGTCGGGTAGGGGAGGCCTATGGGAATATGTATGGAGTCTCACTTTATTTGAAATCTACTATAAGTGAGAGAAAAAATATCTATGAATGTGCATAGTCTCAAACAGAAGGAGAATATTGAACTTTCTAATACCTTCCCACCATAACCAAAGTTTATCATGAAGACTAGGCATGTCATGAAACTATGATTGCGCTTCCGAGCCTTACAGCCCAAAGGATGACCAAAGGCTATCACCCCATCTCCCGCTGTGCATTCCATCAAACTGCTGGACAATCTGTGCTGGCCCCTCTGCTTTTCAATATTTCCATCTACGGCCTCCTTAGATTTTAGCCGAATAAGTTTGCAGACTACCTGTCATTTTGATTCAAGGCAAGCAGCGGACTACTATTGAAAGGGTACTCAGCAAGGACATGGGCATCTTGTCAACATATCTGAGAAAACCGGCACCTCAAGCTCAGCACAGAGAAACAGTTCTGCACCTTAATTTTTCCATCTACATAATAGGAGTGAAACAAGGCGGAACGTCAGTCTACACAGATGTCCAAATTTGTCCAACTCAACTTGCCTCAAGCGAAGCTCGACAATCTGTAAACCTCAGACAGGTCTTCACGACAACTTACAGCAGAGGTCACCTTACTGGGACGTACTGCACAAACCACCTACTCTTTGGAGCTGTAACAAGGGTTTGAAGTGTATGCGTAAATCCATTCTAGTCACTGACACTAGTCACCCTTATGTCACTCGCGCTGTGTAGTACATTCCTATTATGCACATCACCAGAAGACTTGTTGGGCTATTTATAGCCTCGATTAAGCACGCTTTACTGACCAAGTTTAAATGACCGCATTGCTTATACACACAACCGAATAAATACGTAGTGTGTACATGTACGTGTCATGCATGCAAATGCATGCTTGACTGCGCCGCAACTGACACTTCTGGGTCAAAACACAGTTCTGCCCATATATTATGACAGCAATCAAAGACTCCCATTGCATTTCCCAATTCAAACTTGGTTCCACTGCCAGAAAAATAGCCA
>JAMKCH010023167.1:0-20142 GCA_023653785.1 Ophioderma brevispina
TAAAATATGACGTCAGCCACCAGACATGTTGGTGATTAAGATGCATACATTCCAGGATACATATCTTCGGCTGTCATCTATCCATGTTTAGCGATTGCACAGGGAATCATTACAGGTGAGGGTTTTTGTATACTGGATGAGTCTGTCTTGTCCCCTCCCCCACAGGCGGCTATTGAATACGTTCTATTGTTATTCATGATTTAACATGTAATGACGCAGGGGGGGTCCTAGGGATCCCAAAATTTTTTAGCGCGCTGGCCGCTGTACGCGTGTAATTTTGCGCTATTTTTTTTTGTACTTGTCTTACTTTAAATGCGCCTTCTTTCATACCGAAATAATTAAAATCGGCCAAGCCCCCCTGTGGGCACTAACGGAAGTCATTTGAAAATATTTTTAACATAAGAATAAGAAACCGAGACCAAGCTTTTTGCTGATATAAGTTTTCACATACATGTAGTAACATTATTAGTAACTTAAATATAATTAAAAAAAAAAAAAAAAAAAAAAACAATTCATCATGTACGTTGCCAACGTTCAACTGTATCACTCTATTTGGAAAATGACTGTGTATTGTTGCAACAACACGTAAAACATACGGATTCGCCTAAAACTGCTGGTTTTGTGTTAAATATAAGTAATTCGGGTCTTCTAGAAAGATATCAACATAAGTTTTCAAAATTTTGATGTAAGCGTAAGGCTCATTTGAATTATCCGTCTTTTTGCCCAATTTTCGCGTGTTTTGGAACACTGTTTGCCCCTAATTTGCACCAAAATACAAATCTATTTTTTTTTTTGTTGATTTGGGGTTGTCTTAATATCCTCCACATGTGGTATAATTCGTGAAAAATTCCCTCGGGAAAGTGGTTTCCTGGGGGGGGGGGGTCCTGGGCACCGACGGGATTGAAAACCCCTTGGTCACTAAGTGCTAATCGTATTTTAAAGACATGATCAGAATATCATTACAACTGTTATAAAACTAATGAGATAATAAGTCCACATTGGGCCTTAAGTACCCACCCGAGATAATTAAGCGGCTGCAGCATGGGTGAAAAAGGGCCTTAAATTGCTATCCCCCCCCCCCCCCCCCAACAGGGCCGGAATCAATAACATTTGCAATCATCGCTAAAATTGATCATTGGGTTCGGTATTCATGAAAAATAACGTGATGAACAAAAATAATAGTGATGGCATTTGCATAAACCACATTTCGAAAATGGGTCGCCCATTTTAAAGGTAATAGCACTTCTATGGTGTCTTAGTATCGGAATGTATGATGTCTGGGTCAGAGGTTAATATACAATTGCCAAATTTGCTGATTCATGAAATTTAGTATGACACGGCTCGTTTTTCCAAGATGGCCGACATCTGTCCAAAGAAAACCGTATAATCCTTATATATAACCTAAGAGATGATTTTTGGTGTCAAAATAAGTGTTTTTTGTGGGTCGAGGATTCAACTATGCACAAAACTGTAGTATGAATATAAAAGTGATGTTTAATTTGCCATTTGTCACTTTTTCCCAAATAGCTCAATATTTCTAAAATAGAAGTACCCCGAGTGTAACTACTGCAATGTCGGCTTATTTGGCAAAGTGTTAAAAATATATAGCCCAGATGCTTGATAATTAATATCAACACAGAATTCACAGTAACTCCTCCTTAAAAACTTCCTACTGCGCTGTTAAGGCCCTATGAACGACAACCCCAAAACATTGACTAATAGGTGTGCACGTGACCTTAACCATTTAATTGTTCGAAATTCGCGCCATTTTACTCTTGACATCCTGAAACAAACAAAAAATAGTTTCTATAAGTAATACAGCCTAAATATCAAATTCCATCAATTCAGATATTTATGTTTTGGGTGAATAAATATAGAGTAGTCAAGGTTCATATTTTGGGTGTCACATTGGTAGTCAGAACATGATTACGACTCATCTTGATAGGTTTGAGAATATTGCTGTTGACATTCCCGACCTAAAAACATCCACATTGTCACCAAAATCACCATCCTAGGTGCTGTATAGAAGAGGTATAAAGGATTTTGCTTTTAATTTGACCATCTTGGAAAAGTGAAAACTTTCATTTCTTTTATATTCATCTGACAGTTTTTGTAAATATTTTATTGAACTTCTTACCCATTATTTTTTATTTTGACACCACAATAATCTTCATAGGCTATATAATAAGAAATGTTATGTTGTGTCAATAACATGTCAGCCATCTTGGAAAATATCAGCACATGCAACATTTGATAGTTTGGAATATTTTATTGAACTCCTTGACCCAGAAAACATCTTTTACACCAAAATTGTCTCCTTACGTGTTTTTGCTTTAGATGGCTTCCAACTTTGAAAATGGCATCGTATGCAAATTGGGTTAACCACTTGTAATTTTGTCATCACCCGTTTTTCATAAACTCCACAATCCTATCGGTCACACTTTTGGCTATGAGATAAATTTTATTATTCGGCCCCGGTACACTCTCCTGAAACTGGTTTGGTGCTGCAGCACGATAAGTTGGTGTTTCCATAGACTTATACAGCATATATCTTTAAGCATTCATTAATTGCCTGCCAGGTATATCCGAAGATTAAATTAGTACTTTAAATCCTTGAAAATTCCATCCATGCCTAATCGAAAGGTAGCGAAAAAAAGTGTTAATTTCGCACAACATTACGATTGGAATATTAACCTCGTTTTACAAGTGAGTGGTTTGCAACTCATACACCTGTCCCCTCAGAAAGGCAATGGAGAGAAGTCTTAACTCTTGATCTTCAATTAACATTTTATCTTTTGCGGCGTGAAATTTTCCAGGGACTATAATGAACTACTTGTTTGCGACTACTTTCAAAACAACAATGAACTACCGCAATTATCTTTTCGACGAATCCAGCAATCAGCAACCCCATTGCACTTAGATTTTTCGAACACACTTACCATCAGCACAGCTGAAATGAATTGATTCATTACACAGATCCACTGTCATAATAAATCTAATGAAATGCAATATAAGTAAAGAAATAAATGGTATAATAGAAAAGAAATCCGTAAAATGTCCAGTTGTTCGAGTGTGTATGCAAAGGAAACAACTCTGTTCAGTAATTATTCAACAAAAAAACCTGATACGATTTTTTTCACATTGCTAAAGTTGCTTGTTCGTTTTTATCGCGTATACAAAGATCATCTTATTTTCCCGGTATATTGTGTATGGGATATTATTCAGCAATTTTTTTTTGAAGAAAAGCAACAGCTTGCCAACAGAAATAAATACGCACGCTCCCGCGGGCGCTCGCACCACACACGCACACACACAACACACACCACACACACAACACACACCCACCCACACACACATACAATACATACATACATACATACATACATCCTACACTATGAGTAATTTCTATTAAATGCCCCGACTCAGAGATTTCCCGAGAGGGCGCCCTCATTTCAAACAACTTGTTTTTTTAGCATGTACATAATTGCTTGTCTATATACTAATCACTGTGTGAAAGTACTAAGCTCAATCTAAGTCCTTCATATAAGAAATCACATCTTTGTTTAAAAATTCCGGATCCGGAATGTTGTTATACACCAAATTATCCTATGGCACTGTATATACACAAAATTGTTTACGGCATCAAAACGAATATCCATTCCTCTCAAACTTTGGAATTGAGCGATTCCTAGGTGCCTACCTTTAGTTCTATGTTGACTATTTTAATTAAGTATATTAAAAATTTATATTCGAAATCTCTGAGTCAGACTTTAAAGAGAGACTCTAATATCTACTATTGAGGTTTATTCCGTTATGTAACTGTTTTTACTATAATTTCCTATAAACTGGTCTTAATACTTAACTTAATTTGTCTATATAACTGTCTTAAATACTATCATGAATTTCTCTATATACCGTCTTAAATACTATAAATTTCTCTATATAGTGCCTTAAAACACTATAAATTTCTCTATATAACTGTCCTTTAATACTATAATTTCTCTATAATACGTGTCTTAAACACTATAAACTTCTCTATCTAATGTCTTAAATACTAAAATTTCTCTATCGAACTGTTTTAAACATTAATATTTTCTCTATATAAGTGGCTTAAAACTATATATTCTCTATATAACTGTCTTAAACAGTAATATTTCTCTATATAACTGTCTTAACAGTATATATTTCTCTTATATACGTCTTAAACCTTAACTGAATAAACCGTAATCTCTATATATAGAGGTTTTTACTACTATATTCAGAGAAAAAAATGTGAGGACACTATAAATGTCCTCACATTTTTAAGAAGACCTCACTTTCTTACTATAGGTATAGATAGATTCTCTATATAGATTATTTAAGTACATACTACATACATACATACATACAACATACAACATGAGACTTGCCAAGGCTACATCATTGGTTTCAATTTTTTTGATAGTCGCATTCGCAAATATAAACGATTTTTTCAAATTAAAAAAAAATATTGTGATTTAGTCAATGCACAATGACCCATGATTTACAGCTAAATAGATTGCATATACATTCAAATCGGTAAACGCATCCACCAACCAAAAAAAATCATGTTTGTGAATCACATGAGGTGCTATGATCATTCACTTATTTGAATTAGAAAAAATGATAATCAAATGTACACTTTGGTGAAATTGGAACTAAAAATAAGGACGAAATGAATGGTCATTTAACAAAATATCGTGCGCCATTTACCGGAATCGGCCGGGAAACCTACAAATTTTCCGGTATATTGGTGCTATAGGATTTCAACCTGCTTGTTGTGTTCCGATGTCTTCGGACCCCTGATTTCGAGGAATATTATGGATTTTGACATTCAGTGAAAGACCGTATTTTTCTCAATTTCTCCTGAGATTTGAGCTCTCAAATCCATTTCATTCTCAAGATATAAACAAAAACCGCCGAATTAATAACCATCTATTAGCACAATTGGGAATAGGGCTTATTTTGCAGTCTACATTATTGGTGCTCTCTACCCATCAAAACCGCAAAGTTTATTTTCCCACTCTTTGGAAGTGTACACTCTTGATAGTCTTGAAGTGTAAAGAATAATTTTTTAGGTAATAAAAAAAATCGCCCTGATGCATGCTTTGGCTGTTAGGTTGAAATCGAAATCCTGCATCTGACCTAATGAATCGCTGAACAATCGAATCCATATCTGCTGAGCCGCCGATCGAATAGTGGCGCCAATGCAGTTGGTACCTGAGAAGGAATACAATAACATTTACCTATCGTCGTGGTTTAGAATAAATGAGAATCGTTGGTCAATTGAATACACATGAATCACAACAATAGAGTTTCAAGGAAAAACCGTACCGGGCGGATGTAACAAATTGATAGATATCAAAGAGCTGCAAGGTATATCCTGGAAAAAGGCCCGGAGAGTCAGGATTTAGGATAACGACTTACAAACAAATACTGAAATGCCCCACTATCTACAGTAAAAAATAGTGCCCTCAAAGGGTTCCATCTCAAACACTATTGTCGCCATATCAAGTACAGTTTGTTGATTCAAATTCTAATCCAATTGGATGCTAGTAAGTATTAAAAATTAAAATACAAAATTCATGATTAGTTAGTTGACATTATAGAATTAAATTTGTTCTCAATTCAGATTGGTCTCCCTTTTACTCTAAGAGACTTTGAGAGTAGTTAACGTGTAGCACTAAATGGATGAAAGGATTGACAGTTTGACATCTGCCCCCCCCCCCCACCCCCCTAAAATTTGTAAAACTTTTTAAAAAAACCTGTGCTGTGTTTGTAGGTGTCTTATAGTGAAAATGTATTTTGTGCATCCATTTTCATGATATTTTCGTGTTTTGTCTCAAATCCATGTCTGAAGTGCCCCTCAATGGCCCCCTTAGCTAATCATGGCGTGAAAGATGTTTCAGAAATTCACTCATTGTAAAAGGGATGGAAGCGATTGACTAATTATTAGTTGGTGAATTTTGATTCATGCTGTGACCAAAATATATTTGTTCAGTTTGCGCCGATATTCAAGCGTTTGATGTAAGCAGCTCAATTAAGTGATTTTATAAGCCCCATAGAGTAAAACAAAACATCTTTGAGCCCTAAGATTCATACTACCCCAAATTTTAAAATTTGAGGTTCTGGGGACGAAGTTATTTTTTGCGATCGGGCCAGAACCTTTAAACGATTATTATCCAGCCATTTTTTGATGTAAAAAGCCCCGTCTTGATCATGGTCATTCTTTGTGTTTTGCCAACTAGATCAGCTACTAATATTTATAGGATACCGCGTTTTTCCTTTGAAGACCTTTTGTATGTTCAAGCTGTTTGGTAGGGACCGGATAAGGATTGAATTGTTTATGGTAAAATATACATACCCGTTAAGTTAAGCTATGATTGATGTTCATCTTTAGCATCATGGTCTTCTATAATGAAAAAATCGAATTCCTTTTTTACTTTCATTTTTTGAGCTCAAAAAAGACTATAAAATACTAATGACACGTCTCTAAATCTGGGACTGATGCGAACCACTCGCAGCTAAAATTGTTGGATAACTGGACGGAAACGCAGGTGATTGTAGTTGTACATTGGATCTGTTCAATGGTTGAATATTAGACCAACAAGACATTGATGGGTATGAAAAAAAAGATCTGTTTTCAATATGGACAGCTCGTACACAAAAAACTAATGGCTAGTATTGTGAGAATTCTATTTATGTGCAAAGTTTATTTACTATGAAATCCCATAATGGTGCAACATTTTTTACCACAACCATTCTCGGCAGTGCACCAGGCAACCCAGGGGGATGTCGTTTGCATCGTGAGGAGTTATTTCGGAGCATGGCCATATGTGAAGCAGGTCAAACGGACAACGAAATTCATCAACATTGCAAGGGTCTATGTAAAGTAGATAAAAAAGGATCTTTGAAATGACCATTCGAAGGACGCAATATAAGGAAAAACATGCAAGACGGTTGTTTATATAAAATCAGAAGACTGCGGAAGTTAGCACTGGATGCAAGCCGAGATTTGGGCCGGCTATAGAGTGCTGGGTAATTACAAAGAATGACTAAAATATTTAGGGGTTAATACCCTTATATATCTGTTACGGCCCTAGAGGAAAATAGTATCGTTCTGTTAGATCTAGAGCCAATTCACGCTTAAAACAAGGCAGGGGTCCGCTCCGTGATTGTTTAAATGAAGAGCGCAAAGACCTAGGCAACAAAATGTTATATTTCGAAAAACTTTCAAAAATGGTGTGGACTTTGGCACAGTACGTGAATCGAAAAACAGCCGAGATACTTTTTGTGCCAGGTGTAATATATAATTTATATAGTAGAGAGATTGGATGGGGGTGTAGTACGACAAGGAACCTCATTCGTGAAAATGTTAAATGGGAGAAATTGGGAGGAGACGAAACGAGGCAGTGATGTAATCCCGATTTTATTTTGCCGAAGCTTTTCGCCACGGGCGTCATCAAGGAACTACATACTACAAATAGAAAAAATGCCACCCTGGAATATCAGCATGACACCCAAAATGGAATTACAAACTGCGTTGATACATATGCGAATGAGAATACTATAGCCACAAATAATAATATATATCCACGGAATAATTGTAGGTTGGAACTACAAAAATGAATATGTGAAACACAATAATAATTATATAATAAAAAGCGTAAAAAATCACCAGAAAGAAAGAGCTGGACAAAAGTTCGTGTATGTGAGTGTTAGGTAGACATGATCGGGATGCGACAATGAATGGAGGGTAGTGACAAAAAAGCGGTGAGGCGTTATGCCAAAGACGCAAACGAAAAAAAAAAAACAGAGGGGGCCAGGACAACAAGAAGAGGTTGAAGGCCTAAGGGTCGGCATTGATATCATGGGGTTTTAAATTGTGAAGCTTAGCAATCCAATAGACTCAGGAGAAGGATGATGTTTTCAGTGGGGTGATAATTTTTTCAATTCCCATTAGAGAAATGTTGTTGATTGAGTGATCGGGGCATTGAACTGTTCCACGATAGGAGTTTCTTCTTGTGTTTGATATTGATTTCGTGTTAGTAAGCGAGTAAGTCTTGTATTGAAAGCGCGTATATAGCTAAGTAGTATTTTTCCGACATATTGGAGATTGCATTTATTGCGGTGATGAGATTGACCCACGGTGTTGGCATTGGATATTGTAGGTGATGGGATTGATTCTCCTGTATAAGAATAGTGAATTTGTGAGACTCATAATGAAGGGGCATACTGAGCACATTTAACCTACATTTAAAGCAGCAAGGTTAGTCTCGTTATCTAAGGGGTGTAGTTTGGCATTGACTGTGAGATCCCAACTTACGGGGACGGCGGAACGAAAGGAGAAATGAGGGGGGATGGGAAGAAAACCCGTTTGAGTCTATCGTCGGTTGTCTAAAATGTGCTTATGGCGATTTATAATATGACGAATTTGGTTGAAGACGGATTTATTGTGGCAAACTAGGGGAGGGACTTTGTCAGATTTTTTTCTTAGGTTTGTAGGTGAGTAAAAAGAATTCCGATCAAGTTTTTGGTCAAGTGGTTGGCCCGATCGCTCTGAGTCAGTCGATGGTATTTTTATAATAATCAACTTTATTAGATAGCCCTTTAGATTGTCAAGGTGAAGATTTTCTTGATCACGCTAGGAACAGATGCGGATGATTCTCAGGCCTGTCTAAATGGTACCTTAAACGTGATGAGATGATGGAGGATGATGGTGGATGATAGTAGATAGGTATATGATTATCAGTGGGGTTACTGTAGAGAGTTAGTTGGATTGGTATCCAATTTTGCGCAGGTAAGGGTGTCAGAAATGGGACTGGGAGGAAGATTGAAGATTGTTCAAAGGAAATTGATGGTTGGGTGGAAGTCATTTAGAAATGTTTGTGAATTGGATCAGACTATCAGAACCAGAAGTCCATAAAAAATGGATATCGTCAATGTATCTCTTCCAAGATCCCTCCAGAGGTCTAGTGGCAGCAGAGTTGAGGATAGGTGGCTTCAAGCGAACCCATAAAAAAGTTCGCCGTGACGGGCGCCACGCACGTGCCATTCCGTAGGCCTAGATATTTAGGATATGATTATAAAATTTTCCCGTAAATTCAAAGCTGTTATCTGTTAAGGGTCATAACCAGTTCCAGACGGGACGGATCGGTGATCAGGAGGAAGGAAGACTGTTGTTGGAGACTGTGTGCGTTTCATTAAAGATATTTTCGCCAAGCAAGTAAGCCTCTTTGATTAGATGTTGGGATATTTTCAGAAAGCTTAGTAATTACTGTAATTTGCCGCAAAGATCATTCCACAGAGGTTAGGTAGAGACCTAGCTACAGTCGTTGAATCAGGGAAGTCGTTTTGCGTTCTGTCCACGGATAATATTAAAATGAACGGCGTTCCGTCCATGTCCAGAAGAAAATAGGGCTATGTGCTTTGTTTCAAAAAGGTTGTTTCAATCAAAACGTACCATTATTATGGCCTTTACACCTTTACATACACTTTATTTGACAAAACATAGACTTACCCCATCCCTATCATCAGTTTGGGGAGTCATTTGCTAGTTGACCGCCGTGCATTCAAAATGGGAATCCGTGGATAGAGGAAAAGCGGACTACGTTGATTCAAAAGACTATAGATTGGCATATACTTAACCGATTGGAATTATCTTTGCCACAAATTAAAGATAATAAAAATAGGCTTTCCGCTGATATACATTATATTAGATGTACTCTTATTTGGAAAATTTCAATGGCGGAAAACACAATCACCTATATATATATAGTATATAGCAGAGAGAGAGAGAGAGCCGGAGAGAGTGAGAGAGATGAGAGAGAGGACAGCAAGTGTCATGGATTTCTGGAAAAGGCAAAAATTGAATTTTGCATGTTACTGGCTATTAACACCGTATTTGTGTCATGTATATTAAAACAGTCAGTGCCATATTTGAACAACACCCGGCCTGAAAATCCCATTCCAAATTGGAAAAAATTCATGGTGCCAAAATCAAGTATAGTATTGGTGGTATTCTGACGTCATACTAAGCATGTTGGTACATCCTCTATATGTTCAATACCTGCCTGGCGTATTGCTCCAACAAATGTGATGATTTGTTCTCCATCGGGTCTTGTTTCATCCACATCTTATTCGAATGGAGTTATTGTGATGGAGCGTGCCAACATTATTAAATATTCATGCATCATGAGGTCATGTCCGTTTCGATTTTAAAATAAGGCAGTTTAGTTTTGCCGTAAATGAAGTTTATCACCTTAAACCCAATAATATTTAGATGACGGTGATCGTCATCTGCGGTAGAACCAGACACAAATGTGTGATAGTAGTTGTTGTTTTATGTTGAGTGATGTGTATTCGACCCAAGGGAAACCGCCGGATACGCATGATGACCTTCTGTTGTCTGAATGTGATGAAAAAACAGTCGAAATTCCCACCATGGATCTTATAACAAGGAAGTCTTAAAAAACGTATTTAGTTCTACAATCCCTCGTTTATCACAATATAAATAATATATCTATGTCTAGAGGTCAACATGACCAAAATCGTTTAAGTGGTACATGGACAAGCAAGGTTAGACATCAACGATGGCATTTCCGGTTTTCTCCAGCGCATATAGGAACACGAGCATATAGGAACACGAACTGACACAAAGCAGTTAAGTTCTAGGTTGGATTTAGGCCCTTCTGTACATGTATCAAAGTGGGAATCTCGGCAAATCTATCAACATCGTCATTATGTGAATAAACCAAATTGAGCCGAATCGCGATGGCGCACTTCGTTTGAGAATGCTCGGAAAATGGCCCGATTGTTGTATTCCATAATGACGGGATCCGAAGAAACGCTTTGTATAGGAAAAAATTCAAAATCCGTCAGTATGTCATGAGGTGTTATTAACGCCGATTTGCGTTACGATTTGCGTAAATGTTGGTGGGACGGATAAGATGGTTAACTTTCCATGGGTTCCTCAATTTAATTAAAGTAAGAACATATGCATATTTCAAAATAGATTTGCACTTGTACTTTCGTTTCTTAATCGGATTGTGGTTTGAAAAAAAATAGTATGGGGATGTGTACAGACCTTCTAGAGTTCGGATTTTTAATTGCGATTTTCTCAGAACAAAAAAATCGTATTTATTTAGTTAAATCCCGTCACTATGTAATACACCGACGTTTATATATATATGGCCATTAAATAAAATTATTTACTTGTACAAAATGTGCGTTAATGGCCGTACCCTTTAGCAACCTATGATTATATATTATATATAATATATATATATCTATATTATATATATATTATATATATTATATATATATATAATATATATAAATTATAACAGTTTGGTCATAAATATTGCCGTAAATACATGATGAGTAAATTCACAAACGGTTTTGGGCTTCGCCCTTCTTCTGGTGAATGGATGAGTGGAGTGACGCACTTAGACATGATAACAAAGGGAAAAATATACGAAGAACCCGGGAAGTGGGAGAATACAATAAAACAAGACGAATACGAACGTACGAGAAACACAATAAAATGTCTGTAAAATGGGAGGTGGATGCACTGTTTGAAAAACAAACGTGCCTGCAAGAACAAGAGTCCTAACATAAAAGAGACGACGCGATAAGTGCGTGGCAAAAAACTCGTTGGCAAAAAATTACTTCTTGAATGCAAGTGAAGCTTGGCATAAGTCTGCTGGTTGGCCGTGTCGTGTAAACCAAGAAAATATGAATGATGCGTTGTTCAGTAATCTTTTCTAACGTGATGGAACATGACAAAGTGAAACACGCTGTTAATTTGACGTTCATCCTGCTGTGATTAGTGGCAAAATGGTTGGCAACAGGTAGTCCGGGAAGTTTAAGACGGATAGAACGTAAAATGATCAGTAAAACGATCGTCCAACGTCGTTTTCGTTCTTCGTTTGGTCTCGCCAAATATCAAGGAAGGGTACATTTGGTGCAAATAATTCGAATGTCAAGTTAGTAGATGTAAAAGTGAATGAGTCCTTACCCTCCGTCTTACCAAGCCTTTTTTGTAAACAACGGTTTACCAAGGGGGGGGGGGTGGTTAACAAGCCCCCCTCGAGGGAATTTTTTTTATTAAAGTGAGTGAGTGAGTGAGTCTTAAAATTAACGAAAACTCAACACAATTGTGTCATATCGTGTCATTTAACATTAAATATAAACAGACGCAATATTAAAAACTTAATTCATTCAAATTTACAATTTACAATTACAATTACAAAAGAATACACATATACAATGATGAACCAGGTCTCACCTATCCATGGATAAAACAAGAGATAAACCAATAATTGCAAAGAGACACTTAGAAAACATGCATCAATAAAAACAGGTTCACAGATATATGATAAAGTCTAACTATTAACATCATAGACTGATGGACAAGTTCAGTCACTCATTTTGACAGTATCAAGCAAAAACTTCAATTTCCAATATAGATAATGACATCACATCAGAAATGCAAATGAGATCCCCTCCTTTAGACCAAAAATAGATTGGTCTCATACATGTACCTTTATCACATGGCTCATACACTTGGCATTATGCCCAAAACTGATAGATTTTAAATACATTTCAGAATAATTATACAGTTAGAAACCTAATCAGGCTACTATTAACTATACAACCTTAAAGTACAAAAGGCCTAATTAAACTTACAACCCTTCGTTCCAAATAACAGACGAGTTGCCTGGATAGTTGCCTTTAACGACATGTAAGGGGGGACAGCAGGCCTATTATAACCCCCGAACCTGCAGGGGTCCCTTTTAGTAGCCTTTTACTACATGTAAGGGGGACAGCGAGCCTATTCTTAACCCCGAACCCGCAGGGGGCTGTTTTTATAACACCGATGCTTATGATTTTGATTACAGTGGATAGCTATGGTTTCCTCCTCTTTTGCTCTATGATACCAACAAAAAGTACCAACAGACCTAGTATGGCGTCAAATGGCGTCATCAAGTCGCGAGGCGGCAAAAATTGGCCATATTTTCCATAGAGAAAATAGACGGAACGGAAAATCCAATTTTGCGCTAAAAAAGTAGGAATATCGGATGTTCATGCGGTTTTCAGCTCTAAATGATGGCAATGGCTAGTTTTACAAAACAAAGAGTTTTATAGCCATCTGTGCATAATATTTTCAAACATCCACCATAAAATATCCTTGGGTGGCAACACCCCTTCCTTACCTTAGCCTTGACGGCATACCCTAACCCGGTGAAGTGGTCTACTTTCACATTGTTTTCGCTAATGACGGAAGGAGTAGAGAACGATTACCTAGAAGCTTTATGCGATTTTTGTTTTTTTTTAGCGTTTAGGGCACCGGAGCGAAGTTCGGTAGGGGGGTGGTAACCACCCCCCCCCCCAATGGTAAGACGAGGGTTTTTAAAAACGACATGTGCCTGCAGGACGCAAAAAATCCATGGAAGAGAGTGATAGGTAAAAAAAGGGGTTTTTTTCTTACACCGCGGCCTTTTGCAGGGTTAGTGGATCCAGAACTGGAAGCGGCTGATGAAGAGTGGAAAATACACAAGTTGATTCATATGTTTTTTATCGCGACGTACGCACAAGAGGTGGGGCCGGAGAAAAATGTTGAAGTGGAGACATCAGCTTGAAGAATATGAGTTCTCCGAACAAACTTTGTCGGATCTTAGTAGTAGCCTGATGATAAGTGAGCACCAAGTGCGAACTCTATTGCTAGGGATTTTTTCAGTGGATGTTGGCAAGGGCATCTTCTTGAGATTTCTTAGCGATACGACAAGAGCAGAGGCGGTAAACTATAACGGATCTAGGGTAATCTATGGGTATATATATAAATACAACACACATTATTATATAATAATATATATATATATATATATATATATTATATATATATATATATATAGTCGATATATATATATACATTTAGCTCTGTGCTGCACTGTGGAAACCAAGTTTCGAAACGGTTACTGTCTGCAGATTGAGTATAATATATATATATATATATATGTATATATATATATCTATCTAATATATATATAATTATATATTATAATAATATATATATATATAGATATATTCACTCTCGTTAGTGGCCGGGGAGAAGGAGAAAGGAAAGCTCTCCCTATTGCATACGCAAAGCCGCCGATTATCCCAATGATATCACTTGGCAAACTCATTGAAAAGGTGTATAGACCAACAAAGGCCTCTTCTCGTCTCGGCAGGGAGTAATATTTCATTCCAGGATCATCGCCGACAGAAGCGACCCTCGTTACGATTTGTGGCACGCTCAGTTGAACTTGAACAGGTTAATGTCCTGTGCGCAGAAAGGTATATCCCCGGTGCGCAGTGGTTTGTTTACATGTAAGACGAATACAAGAGATTGAGTCGATACAGCCGAAATCTGAGTATTTCGTTCAATTCAAACGTCGGAGATGATGCATTGTTTCCTAGATGATGATCGGTCAAGGGGCTTAATAGGAGCTTTCTCCTTCTCTCCACCTCTATGATTGGACCCCTCCACCCCAAGGCCGGAAGGATTTTTTTGCCGAAATTTAACCACCTATGTGAAGGGTGGAGTATTAAGACAACACCAAATCACAATAAACAAAACTGTATTTGGTCTTGAGCAAAATTAGAGGCAAAACGTTGTTTTCCAAACATGCGAAAAAAAAAAATCGGACTAGCATAGATGGTTGCTGTGTGCCATTGCATTATGGGGCGTTGTTATGTCCGTAGCTGTCGAAGCTCTGGTAGGTACTATACCAACCGCGGAAGGGAAGTCCAAAACGGAGGTGATGAATGAAACGTGGAAAAAATTGATACGGGAGGGAATCGGCAGACCAGTCACAGTCAATTCCCATTGTTGTTCTTCCACTGGTAACTCAATGCCGAGAAGTGGGCCTTGTGTTGGGTCTATGGTTTACCATAGGTAGAGGCTTTCTAATTCTCTCCTACCTCTATGGTCATATAATCATTATACAACAATATATCAGATCAGGTATTACCGCAGGGTATTAAAAATGCATAAAAATGATGTTAATTATTGAATTATTGTCAAGAGAAAGGTAAATGACTCAGATGACCCAAAATGACCTTGTTGACCTTGAAAGATGCACAAATTCGTACAATAGATTAGCGCTATCTGCTTAAATACGTACATCAATGCAATGTTGATGCACATGCAGTCTGCATTAATAATGATCTCGTATTGGTATTGTAGTTTTTACGACCTGTTTTTACGAGGGCGGCGATTATCATCGGTCAAAGGGGCGTTAATGAGCCTTCTCCTTCTCTCCTTTCCTCCCTCTGATGACCCTCCACCCAAGTCCGAAGGAGAGTTTTTGTGAGAAATTGTACCACATGTAAGGGTCATAACACAACACCAAATCAACAATAAAAATTAAATTTGTTATTTGGGCTGCAAATTAGAGGAAAAAACATTGTTTCAAAAACATGGAAAAAAAGGTGGAAAAAGACGGAAAAATCCAATGCGCCTTGTGCTCATACAGTTGAACTAAGTTTTTGTTGATGTCGCCTATAGATAGAAGACCCAATGACAATGATTTTACATAAAAAACTGCAGTTTTGACAATCCGTATTGATTAAGGGCTGTTCGCAAAATTACACGTCATTTTCTATATAGTTGTTAAAGTAACGTATAGTGAACGTCCCCACGGGGAGTTAATTATTTCTAACACTTAACGGCATAAGGGGTTTGCACTTCCGTTAGTGACCTAACGGGGGTCCTATGCACCAAGGCAAGCGCAACTAAAAGATAGACAAATAGGAAAAAAATATAAACCAAATATATTGCAGCGTTAAAAATCGACGGCTGAAAAACTAAAATTGGGGGTACCAGGAACCCCCCCCCCTTATGCAGTAGTTACGTGTTATGTTACTAATAATTGTGTTGTACTCCATGCATTGTGCACATTTATAATCCAGCAATTGGCTCCAAGCGGAATTCCCGGTTCGAATCCGGCTTCAGCCAATTGATTATTTACACTCGTTTAGTTTATAATTGTTCTTCATTCAGCGTGCATCAAATTTGAACAGTTAATGTACAAGACGGTCTATAATATATATATATATATATTATATATATATATATATATAATATATATATATATATATTAATATATAATCTGTTCAGTTAGTGCAGGTTCAGCTTTCATGAGATTTTATGGTGGGTAATGTTAATTTGGGTCTGGTTCAAGAAGTTAAGGCCAATTGTTGAGGACACTTGGAAAACACGTTGGTCCAGGGTATTCGATGCAATATCACTAGATCTCGTGGTGCTTATTTCGTGAGCATTGCTCATTCCATCCGGGACTACTTGAACCCGAGTGATCACAAAAAAAAATCTGGTTCAAATGATTCGTTCGTGTGGCGAACAATGGCAAAACTAAAGTATTTTTCACCTGAATTAATCTCACCAGAAACTAAAAAAAAAAAAAATCATAGAAACCAAAAAAAAAAAAACATTCGAGGCACTCCATTTTGAAAATTTACGGCAAAATGTTGAATTTTAGATGTAACTGCCTAATTGTCACCTGCCACACCGATCTACCACATAAAATATATAGTTCCAGATGTGCACCATAAGTTTTAAGGTATTTAAAATTTACGCCCTGAACCGTATTTTAGCTTACTTGCAGGCTGGTACAAGTTCAAGGATATTTATTAAAATGATTTACCCCACGAGGAGGCATCAGGGGTTTTGAGCCAAGGTCTATTCCAATTGGCACATAGCGTACGGATTCAAAATTCTAGCAAATGAAGGCACTGCTGTCGACATAAGTAGAAACCAAAAATAGCAATTGAAACTGATATAGAAAACAAAATAATAGTGTATGTTTGTTTAATACCCTCACCGCAGGTAGATGAAAAGTAAGCATTCGCAAAACTCTGGTTTGATCATATCTATATTGGCCTTATATCGGACGACGGAGAAAGCATAAGCAATAATTTAAATTGCTAATGAAACCGCGGAATTAAAATAATGTGCTTTCGTGCCCAAGAGTGCTCATGCCGTTCACCAAAGTTCAAATATGGGTCGTTAGGCTTTCTTCTGTAATAAGAGTATATACCGCTGTGAGTCAATCAATAAAACTTTTAATTTTCATAAAAAACATGAGCCAAAAGTAGACATAATACTACTTGCTGCTAATTCTGACATGTCGAGCAGCAGTGAGACAGGTCAGAAAGAAACTGCAAGCGAAACACATTCTATTGAATTAAACTTTATATTTCACGAATTAGTGTGAGCCGTTTTTATCTTGGCATATAAAGGACCGCGTCACTGCATCACCGCATTGCATCTGCATAAGACCCGGTTTCTAAAAGGTGTAAGTGTGATTTGAAAAAAAGCCATTCAAGTTGAAAGATTACGTTCAGCTAGTGGACGTATATTGACACATTCTTAAAATATCAACTTGTGTTGGCAGAGCCCAAGGCGGGAGCGCTGGTCATTTACCACCCAAAATGTCAGGATTTGAAAATGTGGCTATAATAAACAACATAACAGAGTGCAAGTGTATTTAACGATGCGCGGCGCATGGGGATAGAAAATGTCCCTTACAAACAGGGCACCATCTATATACAGCCATGTCACCCAAAAATGTACAATCAGAAACTGTTTTTTTAATTATTATTATCCAATCATAAGTAGGTCGTGTTCAAATCACATTAAAGAGAAAAGACCAGGCTTTCCAGCATTATTATTTCATCCCATTTGCTTGTTTCAATGAGAGATAACTCCAGTTTGTTGCGGAACACAAAATCGAGTTTGTGCCCACTTTCTGGTTGCGTGAGAAACGGTGAAAGAATTAGTTAAACATAAGTTGTTATTCACACTTTCCAACAGATATGAATTCTTAAAAAGGATTAACTTCTTAAAAGAACTCTAAACATATACGAAAAAACAGTTACGTAATGTGGAAGTTATGATCAGGAAGTTCTATCTTTAAGATAAAGTGAATAAAAATTCGACATACTGTTTTTTGTTAGAAGAGATAACAATGAGCAGTACAGCAACGGAGGAGAGAGTGGTTATGCTATTGAATATCATGAAACGCAAATTCCTACCAACCACCTTGATACTTGCGTCCTAATTCAAGGTTTTATTGACTTCAACAAATTAATAATTCACACAGATAGTTGCAATATTTTAAACCATTTCTTTGGATTTGGAGTGTTATTTTTGGTCGCAATGTACATTCCTTCTGGCTGATTTTACAACAGATACCAATTTTGGAAATAAATTCAAAGCGCCATTTCATTGACGTACAATAAATATTGTATGTTTATTATTTATGAAAAGAAGATATTTACCATTGAACTGGTTATGTTAACTATTACAACTTTTGTTCGATAAATTTAAAATAGACTGCTTTGCCTGCCTTTAATCTGTGTTTGTTTCTGTTGTCAAGTTTGCAATCTGTGTTGAGTTCAAGACAGCAGCGCATAACTGCGCGAAACTCTGCCCATGCAAAAGTGGCACAGAATCGATTTCGGTGTATTGCACTAAATTAATTAAATCTCGGATGGACAAAACCAATAAGATGACAACACACACCCAGTGGAAGCATGTTCTTTGTTCTTATATTATTGCCATGTAAGAACATGTAAGAAGTCATATGTAACCAATTTTTTTTTCTGATTGTACCAACTTTTTTTGAGGACCGGCTGACAGTTACTGTTGTATTCTATATTAAATGGACTTTGTTATCATCCAGATATTAAAAAAAAAAGGCATGCGAGTAAACACAATACACGCATCTGGTGCACGCGTGTTTGTGGCGTGGCTCTTTTATTGCGGTTTAATACGGCATAGAACTATTATCTGATATACTCGGAAGTACAGAGGAGTTAGTACTAGGTTACGGTCACTAATGAAAAACACCCACGGTCTGATCTCTCTCCTCCGCATGTTTTTCAGCAAGTCGAGCACTTGTGTCAAAAATGATGATATAAAAAGCATACTTTGGACATTCTGATGCAATATTAAAAACTTTTTAATCATTTACATAAAATATAATACAAAGACCTAAATAATTAATGTGCACTAAAGGGTGTGGCCCATTTTACGGATATGAAGTTTTCACTTGATAGATGACCTTCACCCCACAAACCCTATCTGTAAAGTTTCGCGTCGATATTTCATCTGTTTGCTGTGAGACTAAAACCGTGATGTTTTAAATTCCCCATAGAGTACTGTGTAAACTTAATATTGGTCGAAAGATCCCAAACTGGGGCACATTTCGCGCTCACAACTTCCAAAGCAAACATACTTTTGCCCTTAAGTTTCACAGGGTAGTGAGAAAATATTCGATTTTCCGTCCTTGATTTCAAAATTGTGACCACTTCCGGTAAAATTCGGGGCTTCTGGGGACGAGTCTATAAGCGATCGCTGGACCTTAGAGGATTATGATATTTCTAAACCCCTTTAACTGATATGGTATTCATTTCAGCCACCCCGGACTGTTGTGAATTCTCAAATATTTAGGTGGTAATACTGTACAAACTCGCGTAGCTAAGTGCGAAACCCCACACGCACACATATCTTAGGCTTCATTTAGAATTTTATCTTACTATTAGGATAGCCCACCCCTTATACTCGGTGCAATTTCAAAAGCATGTTGTGTTTCAATTATAAATCCTAAAAAGCCGTGTTCACTTACAGCAGTTGAAATTCATCATGGTGTCGGGGGCAATCCGGCACTCCTTCCACATACTAGATTTCTGGGGACGCATTTATCACTGCAACTTCAAATATGAGGAGGACATTACTGCATCCAACTTCATCGGTAAATCAGAGAGGCACTGTGGGCAGCCCTCCCCAAAAAAATCTTGAGGTAATTATGGTTAGCATTCTTCTTGCTTTGTTTTACAGGTTGTCCATCGGAGTGTGACAGTTTCGTTGAAAAATTATGTTTACTCGATCAAAAAGCTACCTTTAAGGAAATATTTGAGCACGTTCTTTTCTTCCCCTTTACGTATCTATATTTCGACAAAAAAGCTATAGACCGTATTCATAGCCAGCCAATGTTGGTGTACAGATAACGCAGTCCTGTAACTACAATACTTTTCACCTGTCAATGATCCCTGTGC